>OX579636.1:7011466-7182479 GCA_951230915.1 Antitrichia curtipendula | reverse complement strand
TTCAAGAGTCTTAATAGCTTGCTTCATCCTCAAGTGTTTTTAGTGTTTTTTTTAACAAATGAAGCGGGAATTCTTCCTCCTCCAAGTTGAAAAACGTGGGGAACATTGTTACGGGTCAAACTAACGTTACCTGTGGTGCCATTTCCAGACTGGCTGACAAAGATTTTAAAATGTAGCACCCGTGCACATGTTGGCGGTAACGGCACTTTGGGAGGCAACTTCATAGTTTCAGACTGCAAAGTCACCGTACAGTAGGTTAGGGCGTACGTGGAAGTATCAGCCGCCACGTACGCCCTAACCTACTGTATTTACGATGACGGGAACCGTATGGATACACTCATACCGTACCCCTTACCGGCTCAGCCGGTCAGCATTCTAGAAGATGGGCTGTTCCAGCGGTGGATGTGAAAAGCAGCACATTCGCACGCAGACAGACAGCATTTGAGCAGGTTTTCTGGGGAGTGTTCAGTTGTTAGTCTCATCCTGCAGACCTCTTTAATATCACCTCCTGCACTGCTCTCCGGAGTAATAATCCGCAGCTCCACTGAATCGCCTTTAGTTAGCTCTGACAATAAATAATAAAGAGGGTCATGTGAAGTGTCGAATGGTGTGATGACATCTGTCTGCTATCCAGCTCTCTGGGCTTTTTCATGCAAGTGGTGTCCTATCCTGGGCAGCTACTAGCCTGTGCAAGGGGCAACGAACATCATCTGGAAAATAATGCCATGCTGAAGGGCTTTTTGTTCATTGGAATAATTCTGAAATATGGGCCACCTATTTCTTCAGTACTCAGGTGATACTTGGGAGATACTCATGCGATATCTGTATCACAATTAGGTGATATTTAAGTAAAATTTGACCACTGGACTTCAAATGTAGCAATAATCTAGCAATAGGTAGATAACACTTCTCTATTCAATCCTTGAATGGAATTCAAAGCATTATGGTAGAAGTACCTATTTCCAACAACCCCCTTGCGATGCTTTTATAGGGTGATCTATTGTTGACAACAATTAGTGGATGCATTGTTCATTGAAAAAGATTATTTCTTTGTACCTTCTCATCAACTCATCTCTTTCTCTTCCATAATTAGGGAAAAGTGCCAAAGCTAACAATAATAGGTGAGTCTATGAGATTGGAATGGGTTTGAATGAAAAATCGACATTTATGTTCTATAAAATATTTATTTTTGAGAATTTTTTTTCCGGCATTCTTCCTCATCCTTATGTTTGCACACAATGAGCGCAATTTCTCAACAAATTTTCCATCCTATAGGCTGAAATGCTTAAGTTATCAAAAATAGGTACCTCTACTACTTGGGTTCTAATAAACAAAGACCATTTTGCCATTGCTAATACCAATTCCACCTCTTTCTTTATCCATCACGTGCATGAGGCCTTTTCACTTTATTCCCATGGGCTCACAAAAATTTATATTCAAATCTTTTCACCAACAAATCCTTGCAACTTGAATGGAATCCCAAAAGTATTATGCTTCAGTAGTCAAAACTCATTTCTCATTGGCTATTAACCAATTCTATATTACTTTCTTCCCAGGCATGTTGCTTACATGACCTGCTTGGAACTTCTCTCCTTTTAAATTTGATTCCAAAGTGCTGCGACGCCACACTAAAAGAATACTATACCTCTTCCTTCATAAAAAAACTATTTTTTCATCCCTTGAAACGATCTCATCCACCTAACCTGCATCTCTCATCCACCCCCACCCACCCCAGCAACATGAGCTTCAGATTTACTATCCGACAGCTGGGACCCACCGAATCAGAACTGCAGTGCAAGCCAGCACCAAGAAATTCCACCCGGGCTGCCCGCAAATTTCCAGTTTTTTTCGTCTGCCATAGAATTGCAATCACGTTCCACGGCCTGTTGACCTTTTCACACCAGTCGTCCGATCCCCATTCCCTCACTACAAATAGGCCAATCCCTATCGCGCTCAAGATTAATGTGCAGAGCACTCGCCACCATCTTCGGCACCGAGCTCGCGCTCATCCGACATCGACCAACAATCGCAACGTATACACCTTCACCCAATTGCAGTCTACACACTCGCAAATGTATGCTTGTCTGCTCTGTAAAAATTTCTACACTTTGGGTCCCTAGGAATGTGCAAACTTTGATTCACAAGTACAGAAGAAGCTCACTGTGTGGACTCGTGAGAGTTTTGGGAAATACTGATTGTCTATGCTTGGAATCTCGCAGTTTGGTTGCATCGTTGGTGGGGCGGCAGTCGGCTGCGGCCGCGAGATCGCAAAGCTTGCGGGATTACGATGTAGGTTTTGGTTTTGGTTTTGGATCCCTGATTTGGATTTGGATCCCTGAGATGGGAGGCGACAAGGCGAGCGTGGACGCGGAGAGCTTGGAGCCTACGAGCTCGGAGCCTAGGAGCTTGGAATCTACAAGCTTGGAGAATGGGCGAGACAAGGTGGTGGTGGCGAAGGAAGTGGGCGATGGGCAGGTGGTGGTGGAAGAAGTAGCGACGGAGGAGACAGAGAAGGAGAAGAAAGTAGTAGCGAAGAATGGGGAAGAGGCGAAAAGCGTCGGGGGTTCCGTGTCGATTTTCAAGCTGTTTGCGTTTGCAGATCCGCTTGATTACTTCCTCATCTTTATTGGAACTGTTGGAGCTGCGGTGCATGGATGTGCCTTGCCCGTCTTCTTCCTCTTCTTTGGGAAACTCCTGAATGGATTCGGCTCCAATGTGAACAATCCCGAAAAACTCGCAGATACCGTGGGCAAGGTAGGCGATGCCATGAATCCTTGCATTTTTAGTGTTGCTTGCTTTTTGATGGTTGTGAGGTTCTGCTCGTCGTTGAGAGTATTTGCACCATCGTGCACAAAATATTACGAAGCGGCAAGTGAAAGAATTAAGCGCGTGGAGGAAGTGAGGTTGAAAATCTTTCAAAGAATTGGAGTGTCATTTTTTGGGGGGAGTTACCGCGTTTGTTGATTCAAGAAACCTATCTCTTGGAGTGTTGATTTTAGATCAATGAATTGAAGAGAAAATTTGGGGAGACGGCATCCGCACGAGCTCAGATAATTTGTTGAAGAGGGAGTGATAAGGAGTGTTTGGAGCTTTGTTGTTGACGGTGGTTTTGGGGTGATGGCAGTACTCGCTGTATATGCTCTACTTGGGCCTTGTGGTGTGCTTCGCTTCGTGGGCGGAAGTGGCGGCGTGGATGTATTCGGGAGAGAGACAAGCCGCGCGCATCCGCGTTCGCTACTTGGAGGCCATGCTGAAGCAGGACGTGAGCTTCTTCGACACGGACGCCAAGGCTGGTGACATTGTGTCGAGTATCTCCTCCGACACGCTCCTGGTGCAAGACGCCCTCAGCGAGAAGGTGTGGACCGCTTCTGTCAGTCTCCGTCTTTTGCTTCTGCGTTAATTTCTGTTTTTTGTGCTGAGCGTGGCGATTGTCGTGGTGCAGATGGGCAACTACATTCACTACATGTGCACCTTCATTTCTGGGTTTATTATCGGTTTTACGTTGCTTTGGAAGCTCGCGCTCGTCACCTTGGCTGTGGTGCCTGCCATTGCCCTTGCTGGTGGATTTTACGCTTATGCTCTCACGGGTCTGACTTCCAAGAGCCAGCAAGCTTACGCTGAGGCCGGCGGCATTGCAGAGCAGGTACGCAAACACTCTGTGCAGACACTGCCTTTCTTTTTTAGGGCTTGGTGTCCATCATGCTTAGACTTGAAGTCATTTGCTCATCACTTTCAAAACTTTTAGGTCAGTATTTCAAAGGAGCTTCTTCTCATCGTTGAACCGAACTTGTCATGTGGCGTACTTGCATTGTTCAATGGCTCGTCCAATTTTGGAAGATGAAGCCCACCTGGGTGACAATTTTCGATGCGGAAAACTCGTCTGTATCGTTGGTGATTGGAGATTCATCTTCTTGCTGTCTAAGATTGAGACTCATGATCTTCCACCAATTTAAATGCTGGTATTGATGAAACTCTTTTGTGCCATGGGGTTGCAGAACATTTCGCAGGTGAGGACAGTGTACTCTTTTGTAGGGGAGCAGAAGGCGAACAAGTCTTTCAGTGATTCCTTGCAAGGCAGTTTGAAGTTAGGGTACCAGAGCGGGTTAGCCAAAGGGTTGGGTATGGGCGTTACGTATGGCGTTCTCTTCTCTTGCTGGGCGCTTCTTCTCTGGTACGGCGGGGTGATTGTTCGCAAAGGTGAAGCAAACGGCGGCAAGGCGCTGTCCACCATTTTCACAGTTATCATCGGAGGACTGTAAGCTTCTCTTGCGTGATCAAACCCTATAATAAATTAAATCGAACTCATTGGAAGTGCACATTGCTTGTAAATTCTTATCAAGCCGTATTATTGTCTACATCGTGACGTTCTATAGCAATGTTGGAGCTGCTAGCTGATGTTTCGTGTTGGCTTCATTGTTTAGATCTTTGGGTCAAGCGATGCCGAACATAACTGCGTTTGCGAAAGCCAAAGCGGGCGCATACAACATCTTCACCATGATCAAGAAGAAGCCGACGATCAACCTGGACGTGCCAGACGCCAAGGTGCTGGACTCCGTTCAGGGTCACATCGAGTTCCGGAACGTGCAGTTCAGTTACCCGTCGCGACCGGATGTTGTCATCTTCAAGAATTTCTCAATCGACATCGCTGCAAGCAAGACGATGGCCATCGTGGGTGGCTCAGGCTCCGGGAAGTCGACAGTGGTGTCGCTGATCGAGCGCTTTTATGACCCCAGTAGAGGTGTCCGCACAATCCTCCTCGAATCTCAAGACTTTGTAATTCTAGAACCGTTTGGCAGCTTCTGGAATCTTAAAATCATGTGGCAGGTTTCGCGATGTTAGAATCATGTGGCATGTATTTCAGGACTGCAACTTTGGAATCGGGGATGATGAAACATAACTCAGGAAGTTTGATTTCGAACTCCTAACATATGTAGTGAAAGTGCGTTATTGTAAGCAAATATCATCGAATCTTGTATCCCCTGATTTTGCTTTAAATCTAGCGAAGGTGTGAGGAGCTGATTTGAGGAATGTGACTTGCTGCAGGTGAGATCTTGCTGGACGGGGTGAACATCAAGAGCTTAAACCTGAAATGGCTTCGCGGTCAAATCGGTCTCGTAAACCAAGAACCAGCGCTCTTCGCCACGAGCATCAAGGAGAACATCCTTTACGGCAAACCTGATGCAACCGACAAGGAGGTCGAGAATGCGTGCAAAGCCTCCAATGCTCACTCATTCATTTCGAAGCTGCCTCAAGGTTATCTCACCCAGGTCGGCGAGCGCGGAGTGCAGATGTCCGGTGGCCAGAAACAGAGAATCGCCATAGCCCGCGCCATTTTGAAGAACCCCGCCATTCTTCTCCTGGACGAAGCCACAAGCGCTCTGGACGCGAGCTCGGAGCAGATCGTGCAGGAAGCTCTGGACAGTGTGATGGTGGGTCGCACGACTGTGATCGTCGCGCATCGTCTGTCCACGATCCAGAACGCAGACACGATCGCGGTGGTCCAGGAAGGCGAGATCGTGGAGATGGGCAACCACGTCACGCTGTTGGAGAAGAACGGCGCCTACAGCTCCTTGGTGCGGTTGCAGGAGATGGCGATGACGACCGGCGGTGGCCGCACCTTGTCGCGTGGAAACTCCGCGCGCGAGACGTCGCAGTCGCAGCGGCTTTCCATGTCGAAGTCGGGGAGACGATTGAGCCGGCAACACAGCTCCGCGATGTCTGAGGGGACTTCGGAGAAGGATGTGGATGAGGTAGTTCAGCCAGCGCCCTCCGCCTCCATGTGGAGGTTGCTGAAGGTGAACAAGCCTGAGTGGGGATATGGCGCTCTTGGATGCTTTGGTTCCGTGATCTCAGGACTCATGAACCCTGCTTTTGCTTTGGTGATTAGCAATGTGCTGTATGCGTATTACTACACGGATTTTGACAAGATGAAGAGGGAGATTGGGAAGTATTCGCTCATCTTTGTTGGACTGTCGGGGGCTTCGATTATCGGATACTTCACCCAGCACTTCTTCTTTGGTATCATGGGCGAGAATCTCGTCAAGCGCGTGAGGGAGATGATGTTTGCTCGTAAGTGTCTCTTCACGCAATTTCTGACTTCTTCATTACAACCCAGTCCAATTTCTTGCGAATTATGTTAACGATCACGTCACATCCGCATATTTTCACAGAATTCGCTCATTCAAAATAGCGCTCTCAACTAGAAACTGGAGCGGTTTGAGACTCTTCTGAAATCTCAGATCTATGCCAGTCCTGGACTTTGGGCAACTAAAACATGATAAATTTGGCGTGTTCCAGAGAATCGTAATTGTGACGTTCAAGTCTCAGACTGATATATATTTGATGTTGCTCAGACTGATATATACTTGAATGTCACATTTTGACACGATGAAATTTTCCGATGTAAAGAATATGAGGTTTTTAGGGATGTGGATTAGACTGATTCATTGATTTGGGCAATCGCAGGGATACTAACCAACGAGATCAGCTGGTTCGACAAGGACGAGAACAGCAGCGGCCAAATCTCCGCTCGCTTGTCTGCGGACGCCACGACCGTGAAGGGCGCGATCGGCGACCGGATCTCCCTGATGGTTCAGAACTTCACTTTGTTGCTAGCGACGTGCATCATTGCCTTCACCCTCCAATGGAAGATGGCGCTCGTGGTGCTCGCCACTTTCCCCCTCCTAGTGTTCGCCGCCATCGTGGAGCAGATGTTTCTGAAGGGATTCTCCGGCGACGTCGCGAGCGCGCAGGCGCGTGCCAGCATGGTCGCATCGGAAGCTGTCAGCAATGTCCGCACCGTGGCGTCCTTCAACGCCGAGGAGCGCGTCGTGAATCTTTTCTCGCATGAGCTCGAAGCTCCCATGAAGCGTGGCTTCCTCCGTGGCCAGGTCAGTGTTCGTGTTTTTTGAACGATTTTTCGCTTTTTGGCTTGGATAAGTGCGATTAGTCAATGCGACTCTAAACCCTAAACCCTAATCCCATCTAACTCTTGCAAACCCCTGTTGAATTAACATTGAAAACACGACTGGGACTTGCACTAGTTATACGTACATTGTGGATGTATAAGCACGTCTGATTGCTATCTTGGAGAATTCGAAATTTGGAAGTAACTCTTGCAACCCCCTGTTGAATCGTCATTGAAAAAACCACTCCGTATGAACATTGAAAAAACGACTCGCTATACGTACATTTTGGATTTATGATCACATTTGATTGCTGTCTTGGAGAATTTAAAATGTAGAAGAAATTCTAAATTGGAAAACTGCTGTCTCTGTCCAGGTCGCAGGCATCAGCTATGGCGTCTCGCAGCTCTGCCTCTTCGGCTCCTACGGTCTCGGCCTCTGGTACGGCGCGGAACTTGTCAAGAAAGGCGACGCTAATTTCGGCGACATCATCCGCGTCTTCATGGTTCTCATCATCGCGGCGTTCGCCATCGCCGAGACTCTAGCTCTGGCTCCCGACATCATGAAGGGCGGTCAAGCCCTCTCCTCCGTATTCTTGGTCCTCGACCGCCGCACAGAGATCAATGCCGACGACCCGAAATCCGAGGTCGTGGAGACTGTCACAGGTGACATTGAATTCAGGAACGTCTCCTTCTCTTACCCGAACCGACCCGACGTCCAAATCTTCAAGGACTTGAACCTCAAAGTGCGCGCCGGGAAGTCTCTCGCGCTCGTAGGCGCTTCGGGATCGGGAAAGTCCTCCATCGTCGCTTTGTTGGAGCGCTTCTACGACCCGACTTCGGGACGCGTCATGATCGACGGCACAGACATCCGGAAGCTCAACCTCAAATCGCTCAGACGACGGGTTGCGCTCGTCTCCCAAGAGCCGGCGTTGTTCGCCACCTCAATCTACGAGAACATCCTCTACGGGCGGGAAACTGCAACCGAGCAAGAAGTGCACGCCGCGGCGCGCGCCGCGAACGCGCACAACTTCATCAGCGCGTTACCCGAAGCTTACAACACGCAAGTCGGCGACCGCGGCGTGCAACTCTCGGGGGGACAGAAGCAGCGCGTTGCGATTGCGCGCGCGGTGCTCAAGGATCCAGCGATTCTGCTGCTTGACGAAGCGACCAGCGCTCTTGACGCTGAGAGTGAGAAGATTGTGCAGGAAGCGCTCGATCGACTTATGCAGGGAAGAACTTCAGTGGTTGTCGCCCATCGCTTGTCCACGATTCGAAATGCGGACAGCATTGCTGTTATTCAAGATGGCAGCATCATTGAAGAAGGCACGCACAATGAGCTTGTGGCGAGAAGTGGTGGCGCGTATGCTGGTCTTGTGAGATTGCAACAGCAACGACAGTAGACTAGCTAGCACGAAATTCTTCTTCTTCTTCGATTTCGTTTCCCGTTCATTCTTTGCGACCTTCCTTGGCCGGCCATCTCCAGGCGTGCGTCGGCAATTGGGTACTAAATTTTGTAGGCTGCTTCAACGAGAATGAGCGCTTCTTCTTGTGACGTCGTGCCAGTTCTGGATATGGGCTTGCAGTGGAGTCGTCTTCGCCACGCAAGTGGTGGGTTAATTTAAATTAGCTAAGTGTTCGAGTAGGGGGTAGGGACGGTATGGGAGAGAATCAGGCAGTGCATTGAAGGGAGAGATTGGCCTTGTTCGTATGTCTTGAGTGAAGCTTCGTGGCTTCTGATTTGATGGTAACATAAAGGCGCTGCTGTGTATAGTACAGTACAACTACTCGCTCTCTCTCTCTCTCTCACTCGCATTGCGCACATTGGAATTGCCAATTTCTTGTATGGGGCCAAATTTTTTAGTTTAATACATCCCAAATGAGCGTAATTTTGATTTCGGAATGTGGGTATGAAATGATGTCGCACCCATCTAACGAAGTGGTGAAAATTAGTGGCGTGTCCGGTGATCTGAATATCAGGCAGTGCATTGGAAGAGAGCGATTTCCTTGTTCTTATGTCTCGAGTGGAGCTTCGTGGCTTGTGATTTGATGGCATCTTAAATGCGCTGCTGTGTACCAGTATTTTCTGTCTGTCTCTCTCTCTCACTCATTGCGCACTTCGGAATTGCGGCATTTTTTTGTGTATTCCGAGAATCTTTCGTGCTGTACACAGAAACTCACTGTGACTTCCGTCAGATTGGCGTTGTAGAAATTGTTTGTTGACGGCGTCGGTACTCAGTTATCATATTCTTTCGGGTTAATTGGCCAAGCTAGCTGCGAGCTCGTCGTCTCGATGCTACTGATTCTGTGCGTAACTTCAATACTTCTGTTTCTGAACAAGACCGGTGTTTATTTTGTAAAACACTAAGTAAACATGGGTCTTTTTTCAGAAACATAGGGAGTAATTGTCTACACTGATTTCGTTTTAATTTACCGCAGGCACACTATTTGTATAGTAATTAAATTAGTTGAAGGTTGAAATGTTATTGTGTTGAATCAATTTTCACACACAAAAAAATGTAACATTGACAAATTATTTAGCGAGCACAAAATTCCTCCTCTCACTAGTTGTATAAACAAATACATGTAGTTCAAAATTTGCAGAGATTTCCACCCCCATCCAATTAATTACCGGTAGTGCATTAATCCCTGAAGTTTCTTGGCTCAAGAATAAGAAAATACTTTGAGTAGTGCACAAAAATAACACCTTGGACAAAAAGAATTGTAAATAAAATTTTATGCATTTTGAAGAACTTCTAACTATTGGGTCTCATTCTTGATTTGTGTTGCAATGACACAAAAAAAATTGACACCTTCAAGACACTGCAAGAGTAAGATCTATGCATACAAAAAACAAAAATTCACCTGTTTTTCTTCACTGAAAGTTACCAAATCAATCCAAAAATGTTTGGGATTTAAAGGAGCTTTAGAATTTGAGTTAGAGTTAATTATGGAACCTCAACCTAATTCAATGCAATCTACATCAGTCCAACATTTTTGAGCTTAAAGTACACTACGAATTGGATTGGAGGTCCATAATAGGCTCCATGTATTGGCTAAATGTTCAATGATTTAGCAATGGAATAGTAGACAAGATCTGATGGCATAGCTATAGTGGAGGGATAATGGCTTGTAATTTGATGCTCCACTAAGGATGAAAGTTCACACATTTTAACATATTCTAAGTGTGGGTCTTAAATCTTAATCTATGAAGACATGTTTTCTACTTGATATGCAATGTTCATTTACTAGTTGATTCTCAATTTTGGAGAGTTTGAATTCTTAAAATATCTTTTAGTTTATTTTTCTTAAAAATAAATGGAATTAGCAATTAAGTGATCTAATCCAAGTTGTTTCATAATTTTGGAACCATGGTGGAATTTGTTATAAATTTTGAAGTTAGAATCACATAGGGCACTAAAATCGTTCAATCATCTCCTTATATATTTATTGTTGGTACATTGACAAATGCAATTGGGATATAAAAAAAAAAAAATATGTACCTCTATGTTAAAGAACGCTTTTAAAGTGGTTGCTTTATAAACCTCCTACCTTATAAGAAGCTCTCTATAGCACCGACTCACTTTTCAAAGGACCTATTCAATACATCCTCATATGTAGCTTTTGTTCAATGTTTTTTTTCCTGATATAAAATTGTAACTGTGACCAAAGTATGACAACCCCTTCAAAATTTGGCATCAATCATTAATCATGGTTAAAGCTTGTATAACAAAACAAAAGCCTCCTCCCAATTTATGCGCTACTTGATAGAATATATGACTCAGCACTCTCTAATTGCCTTGTAGTTATATAACTTGAGATTTGAGAATGTTGTATACATTATAACACTAGAAGAAATTTGTGTCCCCTAAAAGATCTCAAGTACCAAGCTTGTTTGTACAAGAAAATTTCCATGTCCTAGTTGGACAAATGCGCCTAGTTGTGTTGTTGTATAGGTTGTTTAACTAATACCACTAGATGAACAAACTTTAAAAAAAAATCATAATTTATATTTACAAACTTCAAATAAGACTTATCTTAGTGCTTGAATCTTCTTACAAAGGAAACAATAATTTGTATTAAAGATGAAATTAAAGAAAATTCAAATCAACATGCTTACATTTTTCAAAGACAAAGAGGTTTTTTAGATTTTGCTTAAAGTTAAATTGTGAAACAATGAAACTACCCTATGAAAGCTTCAACTTTTTTGTTATGTTGTCTCACTATGGCATATAGCAGTATTGATGTAATTCTCTTATCTACTTATAAATTTGATTGGACAACTCTTAAATGTCAAATTGTGAATTTATGTAAGTTTCACTACACATTACCATATATGGTGATTGGAGTGGCAAAAATGTTTCTAAAATATATTTATATCAGCAATATTAGCCTAACTACAAAACCTAACAAAAGCTAGTAATCTAAAAATGAAAAGAAACAAGAATAATTCTTGATTGTGAGGCTCTATCTTGGGTGAACAACAATATTGATAGTAGGAAAATTAAACAAAAATATTTAAACAAAAATAAATAGTAGAGAAAGTGATAAAAGTGATTTCATGTTAGGAAACAAGATTGAAACTATTTTGAATAACAATTGTTTGTAAGTTGGTGGTAAAGAATTTGAATTTTTTTACAATTTTTTTTTAGAATAAAGATAAATGTTAAAAAAAAAAAAAAAAAAATACTACTCCCTCCATCCTAAAATGATCTTCTGGTTGGCCTTTGTTTTTTGTCCCAAAATGATCTTCCTACCGTGACGTGGAAGAAAAAACTAGAAAATCAAGCCTTTGAAGTTTGAATGTGCACCAAGCATCAATTAATAATTTAATACAACATGATTCACTAAGTGGAAACAATTAATAATTTAATACTACATGACAGAGTTAGTAGAAGTCGTTAAAAATGTCAAACATAGTGGGTGGAAGCTCCATGGGAGCTTTGATTGTTAACTTGGCCAGAGATAATGGCAAGGATGACAAGCAGCCATCCGTTAATAGTATGACATCTTTTGGGCAGTTGTCATACAATCATTGCGGGAAGAGAAAAGGTAGCAACCCATTGCGTGGAAATTCATGAAACGATTGGCTATTGGTGCTCCAAAAAATTAGTCAAAAATTGCCTCTCTTCAATCCACTACAAGTTTATTATCAGAACTAATCAAAAACTGAAATTTTTAGGACAATAGGAGTGCATCAAAATCTACTTACCGATAAAAAAAATATAATTTTTAAAATTTTTTAGCTTAATCCAAAACATTTTGTCTAACAGAAAGATCATTTTGGGATAGAGGGAGTAAACAACATTGTCAATCTATGCAATTCAACATGAAGCAATGAAGAAAAAATATATATTTTTTTTTAGTAGTAATAATAATAGTAATAAGACATAAGAATTCTTTATAATACTAAAATAAACAATTTTGAATGTTGTTTGGATCATGGAGCAATCGCTTGTCTCAATTCTTTTAATTGATTTTTTGAAGACTCTAAAACATAGATTTTAGATGTTTTCATGGATAGTTTTGATAATATATTGGACACTTGATTAGTAGCACCTATTAAGACTAACGATCACTTGTTGAACATATAATTCTTAATGAGGGATACAATAGCTCCTTTTCCACCTGAGGGAATTCACTTAGAGTATCCATTACAAACCACATGCAAACAAAACTTTGGACCCCTTATTTGCTTTTTGAATTTTAAGTATAAATAAATAAAATAAAACAAAAATAGATTTTACGACTTTGAAAGTTTTTGTTTTGAATTATTTTTATTTTTATTTGTTAATAATAATTAGTTACAAATTTTTGAAGTAAAAAGATACACTGTAGAATTGAAAAATAACTTTCACACCTCTATATTATATAAGAAAAAATTGTCCAAAAAATGAATAAAAAATCCCTAAAAATAATTCTCTGTTGAAAGCTCATTTTGAGTTGAATATTGATTCAATGGTCATTTAAATGTGTTCTCTATAATTATTTGAGTTGAAAAACATGCCATTTTAGTTCATTTTCAACCTCCTTTAGGAATCATTTCATATTTTATTTGAGTTGGAAATTTTGTCAATAAAAACCTATAGTCATTATTAAACAATGCTCAAAATTTTAGGTTGAAATTATAGTTTATTAGAAACCACTTGTTCGCACATGGTTTGTTGTAGTAAAACTAAGTGCACCCCCCAAGTTTTCCACGTTGTGAGAAATCCATGTCTTCATCATCCAAAACAAATTAAAGTTTAGGATTAACATAATTTGGAAAATTTGGTTCGAAATAGTATTTCCATTTGAAGATGAAATTATAAAAATGATTTCACCAATTGTTTATATGCTAATTTTTTATTTTGTACTAAAATCAACAATCATTTGTTTTTTTATATTTTGTGGAAAACGATATATACCGTCAAATATAAGATGCGATGTTTGGATATTTAACTTTGATCTCAATTTGAAAGCACGGATTCTGAGAGTTATTAATAAAAAAGCATTCCACCTTTTGTTTTTAGTCCACTTGGCCATATTAGGACCAAAAGCTTGATAATTGTTATTAGTCCTATTAGTCTTATTTTTTGTTTTTCCTCCGTAATTAGTATCAAAAATAAATAAAGCATTTTCAGAAATAACTATTGAATCTTCTTGAATAGAGCCTAGCTTTGCTGCTATTTCAATAGGTTCAACATATTCAAACCTTTGAGTTTTTTAATGGTCTTTGTATATTTCTAGGTTCATTTCTTGTGTGGCATTAACAAAAAATATTTGAGCTTTCATCTAGGTGATAGATTTCTTATAGAATTAATTTTTTCAATTTAAAAAAATAGGAGACTTCTTTTTTAGACATAATATTAGTCTAGTTTGACATTAAGTCTTTATGACCATTGTTGACAATAGATATAAGTTGGTCTTCAGAAGCATGTTTGGATGAATCATGAGAAAACATCATTTCTTCAAGTAATTGGACGTCTTCATTTTTCAACTATTTTAAAGCATTTTGCATTGTTGAAAGTCATTTTATTTTATATTGTTTGTATAGAATATATTGTTTTATCATATGCAAAGTCATTTTATTGTTTGTATAGAATATATTGTTTGTATAGAATATATTGTTTTATCATATGCTTCAACACATCTTTAGTAAGTTGTGAAAATCAGCCTTGTTTGACAAAAATACATGACATGTTTACTGGTCTTGAGATTTCCGGAGTGTACTCAATGTCTTGTCTTTCATTTTATCAGATTGTTGATGAAGTATGTAGATCATAGCTTTGACTACATTCATACAAATAGAATCTTCTTTATGATACTTTGGACGAGGACAAGTATAATATTCAAAGTACGTTTCTCACTTTTTGTAGATCTTGGGAAACAATAGTATATTTTTGTCATTTGAAATATTCTTCATTGAAGTGGCAAGACATAGCCAAATACTAAAAAGGTTCATTGTATAAAACTAAAGTGGCTTTATTATTCTTGAATTTTGTTTTATACTCAAGTGTAAAAAATTTGCCTCATCCATATTTGATTGTTGCATGTTTACAAGCCTTTTACAACATATTGCTCGTCAACAGGTTCCCATCTGATTGAAGACAAAAAGAGGTTGTTGGCTTAATATCAATTGTACAATTAGATTCTTTAAGTACATCTTGAAATGACATCACAAAGTTCCCTGGTCACGAATTGTTACTAATAATTGTACGATTATCATTAGGCATTGTTTTCATGTTACATTCATTTATTTGGAAATATTGTTACAACACAATATGACATTCATTAATATTGTGCAATTTAAGCATATCATTGATATTTTGAGTTTGAAGTGCTGAAGTTGCACGATAACTATGCATGACTAAAAATGTACGACTTCAGTGCTTTTGTGATGAGAGACTAACTTTGTGTAGCATTAGTGCTTATTTGAGACATATGAAATTAGTGCAATAATCACACAACATCATGTCCGTGCATAGTTATTTCACTAACATTGCATTTTTTTATCTTTCACAATTTCAATACTAAGTCAATTGAAAAGTAACATTTGTGTTCAAAGTAGCAATTTAGACCTCATTGAGGCGTAGTAAAATAATTTATTTTAAAAAACTTTGATCTAAAAAAAAATTTCAAATCAAGCTAACTTTCACCTCCAAAAATCCGTTTGTTATTTGAGCCTCCAATCAAAAGTTATGAACAAAAATCAGAGAAAGGTGGCAAGGAACATTTTTTTTGACATTTTCAAACATCTGCTCTGGGTTTTGTTCATAACTTTTGATTGGAGGCTCAAAATCACAAACGGATTTTTGTAGGTAAAATTTAGCTTGATTTGAAATTATTTTTTAAATAAAAGTTTTTCAAAATAAATTATTTTACTACGCCTCAATGAGGTCTAAATTGCTACTTTGAACACAATTTCTACATGTGAGTTGACAATGAGCTTGAACCTCTTATCTTCAAGTTATCCCATATTCATTGTCATAACTGACAACGGATTTCCATATAGAAAGGACCTCTCCACCCTCCATTCACACCAAATGTCAATGAAGAGAATTTTCACTACGTCATCAAGTTTCTTGGTGGCCTATTGATTGAATGACTTCAAGCTATAGTTTGATGGCTTGTAGATGTTGAAAAGCTAGAATATAAAGTGATGACCAACAAAATGCAATAATTTTGTTAAAAAAAAAGTTGTTATTTGGAATGGTAATCAACAATTTAACATAGATAATATTTTTTGAAACATTGATATCATTTAATAAGTTTTATTGCAATACAAATAACAATGACATCATTGTCATGAATTTTTTTTGTCCTTAAACACAAATAAAATGCACAACAATGATAATTAATTTACATGCATAAACATTGTCTTTTACATACTTATGATTCACGTATAAAAGTCACATAGTTAATACCGATTACATTGTAGTGTCAATTCTTTGTAGTAATCGTGTACATCGTAACAATGCGATAACTTGCAAATTAACGTACGCACCCATGAAACAATAATACCTACATGATAATTGCTAACAAATTGTTGGTCCTAAACTTTGACATGATGTGTAATATAATAAAAAGGTCTTGACGTCTTTCAATTCTTTACGTTGAATGCCAATGGGTTTTAATGCACGTGGTAACATTACATTTGAACCACTTTGTAATAATTCATAAATTTTCTTTACATGATTCATATTGCATCCCCGTTGATTTGTAAGAAATAATGGTTTTAGAATATGACCAATAAGCACATCAAATTTAAAGTCTCGATCATATAGGAAACTACTTTCAAGTTCTTTGTGTTTATACAATTCAATAGGAAGGTCATAATTTGTAATTTGTTCAAAGTTTGAGGTCAAGTTTGAGTTTCATAATTTGTAATTTGTAGTTTGTTCAATGGTTTTTTTTGAGGTCTTCGTTTGAGGGGACTTGGTCTTTTTGAAGCTGAGGTGGATGGTTTATTGGTGGAAGCTGTATCAATTTGCAATTCAACCATGGGAATATAATGCTTATTTGCATATGCAATGTTTATTGGATGACTTGTTGTTGGCACTCCTTCAGTATAGCTCCATATTGGTTTTTTAAAACCAAAATTAATAAAACTTTCTATATTGTAAAGATGAAAAGGTTGTTGCAAATATAGAGAAATGAATTGCATCATAGTTCCATCTCCCCACAAACCATTATGATCGCAACTGGACTTTGACATCAATTCAATATATTCTTCAATAGTTGTGTCTTGACTTAATCCATGTAGAACAAAATCATCCTTTATAGCTCGAACCCATTTTTTTTGTTCTTGATGACCGTCTGAAACATATTCTTTTAATATGTTTGTTGCGTGGACACGAAGATCATCCGAATTGCAAAATTGTTCTTTTATAGAGAATTTGTTTTTGTGAAGCATTATATAACTAACGGCATCGAATAAACAATCTCCAACTCTATAATCATAATTATGAACAAGTTGTAGATCCAAGGTCTTAAAATATTGAGCAAATTTTTTGAAATCTTCACGTGATAAAATTGGGATTGTCATGATTGTCAAAAATATGAGATTGTCAATGTAGCAAATGCAATACTATACGAGAGTATTGTAAATTGATTTGTGCAAATAAGTTCAACAACAAAATATAAATCTAGTAATGCGAGTAATACAATATTGTGCAAGAATATGAGAGTGATCTTGAAATTAGAAATGAAAAATATATTTGAAAGCAATTCTATTTATATAGAAATACTAAGAAGATTTTAAAGTGAAAGAAAGAAAAAAATGTAAAAGAAAAAAAATCAAATTAAAAGTATGAAATGTAAAAGAAGTAAAGTAAATGTTGAGCACAGTGAAATAAACTTTGCTGTGCTTTTCAATTTAAAGTAAAGTTGAAAATTGATTTGTTCAAATTATTTCAATAGCGGAAAAGAAATGTAGGAACATCGTATACACTACAAGGGAAATGGGCCCGAATTGACTGTGTTTTTGACAGAAAAGTGTCCAAAATGACCACAACTTTGGGAACTTGGCACTCTGTCAACACAATTCATATTGCAACCTCATTCAAAATCTTATCAATTTTGCAATCAATTTTTGCCTTTACCATGGTGTTTCAGGGAATGAAAAGACAAGTCCTTTATACAAGTAGGGTGGTAGGGAGGTAAGACAAACCATGTGGGATATCTAGTGGAAGCTCCACCGCTCTAGTTTAGTGAAAATTAAGTAGTAATAATGGTTAAAGTGGAATTTCAGACCTAATTTAAGCATAGTAGAATACAAAATTTTAGAAAAATTTGAACCAAGAAAATGTGTTATTTCAAACCAAATTTTATGTCCAAAAACCCATTTGAGATTTAATGCTTCCAATCAAAAGTTATAGACAAATCTCAGTGAGGGATTGGAAGGGACATTTGTTTTTACAATTTCAAACATCCTCACTAAAATTTTCTTATAACTTTTGATTGGAAGCTTCAAATCTCAAACGGATTTTTGGACATAAAATCTGGTTTGAAATAAAACATTTTTATAGTTCAAAGTTTAAGAAAAAAAATTATTCTACTATGTTAAAATTAGGTCTGAAATTTCACTTTAATCATTATTCCTAAACTATGAGCGGTGGAGCTCCTAACCCTCATTTGCATATCCCATATGGTTTGTCTTATCTCTTACCAACCCACTTGTATAAAACACTTGTCTTCTTCCCATTTTCAACTTTTGGGTCAGTTACATTCAAAGTTGAAGTGCTACATATCAAATTAATTGTGAAAGTAGTGTTCAAAGTTATGGAAGTCCACTTCTAAAATGCATAATGTACTTTTGAAACTTTAATTTATTTTTTAGGTTAAAATATTTTGGTTGCGAATGTGAAAAATTGGCAGTCCTTCCTATGTGGCAAAAATTCAAATAATTACAATTTTTTGGGTGAAAAAGCATGATGACGTGTATTTGATGACGTGTATCTTTGTCTGAAATGACAGCTGAATTGACAGAATTCTGTCAATTCAATGTCCGAATCAAGTACTCCTAATCTACAGCAGAGTTGACAGAATTCTGTCAAATTTACTGTCAAGTAGGACACTGTTTCCCTTATAGTGATATCAAATTTGATAAAACTTAAAAAATATGTATGTGTATATATGTTTATTTCTCTCTCTACATATTTCAAGTATACATATAAATGTAAAATTCAAATTTTATTGTTTTAGTTTTATTGCAAAATTCTTTGATATAAAATATTTTATATAAAAAATAAATTTTGTTTATTGCACATATAATTAGGCATTGTATGTGGAAGCTTAAATGCACAATATATTGGTATGTAGTAATCAGGCCAATATGCATCTGGAACACCATACTTTGTATCTTGACCTAGGATATGTGTCCAAATATGATCTATTAATGAATTTGACGTAGTAGTAGGCGTTTGAAGTGGTGTTGAGACATGACTTGAATAAGTTGTTGAGAATTGTTGTCTTTGTTTTTATTCACATATAAATCTATATTAAAATCTCCAATAATAAGAGTAGGACAGGTTAATGGTGCATTGGCGCTTCACTAATTAATTATTTTATAAATTTTAGAAACATTGACATAGACTAGAATGAGATCAATAAATAGTTATTACATGAATAGCACTCTGGATGCTTTCATTAAACGTTGCTCTTATATATTCAAACCCATTATAAATTTTTATTGCAATTATTGAATATGTTATGTTTTTATTATATAGCAAAAGTAGACCGTGTTTGTCAAATCTATGTATATAATTGTACTTGGATGTATCTATAAATTGTGACACATCTTTTGCAAGTTGTAGCCTTGTTTCTTGAAAACATAATATGTAGGCCAAGTGAATATTATGATCACTTTGTATGTTGTACTAATGTTTAGATAAAGAATTGATATTAATGCTTTGAATGATTACATGCAAATGGTGCATGGTTTTTAACAATGGTACAAGTAAGTTCCATTTTGTTTTTGACTTTAATCTTTTTATTTCTAAAGAAACTAAATTATCTAAATGAAAGTTTGACATGGTTAATAGATACAATGGATACAATTTTTCTTTTGTCCTAGTACTTGGCAAAGCAATATTCAAAAGTCCATGCTTGTTGACACCTTTGGAATTAAATGCCATTTCATCTAAACATAAACCTTGAGAACAATGAATGGTTTGAGCAACCACTAATTGTATTGAAAATTAAATGCGAGTGAAGAGATGTGTGACTGTGTGTTTGTCCAAACATTATTCCTTTTGCTATTGCTTCAATAGGTGTCCACAACTATGCAATATCTTTGTCTTTGTATAAATGAGCATTTGTCAAACACGTTAAAGTTCCAACTTTTGCATTTAAAAATTCTATCAAAATATATTTCTTTGAATTTGTGATGATTGATGTTTTAAAAAGACCATCAGCTCCATTAACTAAACCATCATGTGTAGCATAATTTCTTGCACAAAGTTCTATTAGCATGTCTTTTTTTACTTTACTTATCATATGTAATCCAACAATTTTGTTAGGATCATTGGGAATTTCAAACGATGCAGACAAAGAAGGATGTCAAATGTCAATTGCTATTAAATGATATTTAGGTCCTCCAGCTTCATAAAAAGCTTTTATGTTATGTGTCGTTGTGTCTTTATTTGTATAAAACAAATGTAGAATAGTGGACTCCTTTGGAGGTGTTTTCAAGCATATGAATTCATCATGTTAACATCGGCAATGGTATGACATGTTTTTCAAAACCTATTCAATATGTCAATAAACATTGGATTGTTTTGTCTTATGACAATAGTTAGTTCATAACATTATATATAAAGCAAGATCATATTCTCAATGTTCTCTGTACCTGTACATAGATCCATTGTATCTACTTCTATATCATTCCGTATATTATAATTTTTGTTGATTTCTAATTTGTTTGCAATTTCTTGCAAATGGTCATATTCCTTGTCACAATCTTCTTATACTGTTGTAGCAATTTGGAAGTTGAATTTTTTACTTATATTAACCCCTAAAGGACCATTGTCCTTTCGGGGGACAAATGGGATTTCGGGCAGGTACCTGCGGGCTGAAATTTTGTCGTGATTTTTTAGATTTCTTTTTTGAAGATAGAAAAAATGATTAGCTTTCTGGGAATATAAATTTTTTCACAATCGGTGCCCGGGAACAAAAGTTATGACCAAATAAGCTCAAAATAGGGGTCGGGGGGCAGCAAAAAAAAATTTGCAATTTTTGTTCTTTTTCTTTTTCTAATTTTTTTTTCTTATAGATTATATTTTTGTCTATCTGGAAAGCTTTTATTTATTTCATTTGGATTTGTTATGAGAAAGTTATGGACAATCTTGTTTTTCAGGCACTTGGAGCATCTTCCTGAAAAAATAACTTGTAGGATTCATTTCTGAATGCAGTTTTTATAATTTTTCAAAAAAAATAGTTTCACAAAGTTTAGTTTTTTTTGCTAGAACAATCTCACCATTGGGATTAGTGCTTTTTAATTCCATATAAAAGATATTAATATTTTAGATTTTCTTTCTATCTTGTACCTACTTCTACTTAACAATTTTTTAATAATGAAAATTAAGATTTTTTGGATTTTTTTTTTCTCCCTAGACTCTCAACTCAATTCTCTACTATAAAGGTTAAAAGCTCAAAACTCTGTAGTGCAAAACATTTAAGTTAAAAATGTTCGAAGTCATAAAATCTAGTCCCGCAATGTGCTGAAAAACTTGTTTTTTTCACTTTAAACACAGATATCTTGCAATCTGTGCGGTCAAAAATTCTGAAATTTTTTTCAAACATTTTCATACTAGTTAGGTATAAGATCCTATGGTTATATGTGAAAAAAAAAATTTCAATTTTTTTTACTCTTTGTTATAAAAATGGCAGTTTTGAGTGTTTTGGGGCAGAAAAATGGCCTTGGTCCTTTAGGGGTTAAAAACATCGTTGATTTCCTCATCATAAGCTTCCTTCCACATCTTGTTATTTTTTTGAAAAGCTTCTGTATTGAAAAATGGTACATATAATAACAATTGTTCTCTTGTCCAATTTTCTAAATCTCTATATTTGTTGTATTGAACAAACCTTATAATTGTGGACATTCAATATTTTATTTTTTTATTTTTTAACCAATAATAATTTGATGCAAATTTAGCTAAACATAAATGATTCAATGAGCGAAGGCTTTCTACGTATCTATCAATAATGGATTTGCACATAACATTAGGAGATTCAAGGTGCAATTTTGATAATGTTTCTTGTGATTTAAAAAAAAATCACATTCTTCAAGTGGTGATGTATTTAAATTTAAATGTTCGTGAACTATGATATAAAGGTCAAGAAAGAATGAGATAAACAACAAATTGTGCATTTGAGAATTCATTACCAAATTTTAAAATTTGTTTATCAACATGCGTTTCATCTTCTATAATTATATTTTTGAATTATAGATTTTAATTTGGTGATTATACTTTTGTCAACTTTTGTCATGTATGAAGTACAATAGGTAGCTGCAGCATATGCATGTCAAAGTTTAGGACCAACAATTTGTTAGCAATTATCATGTAGGTATTATTGTTTCGTGGGTGCATACGTTAATTTGCAAGTTATCACATTGTTACAATGCACATGATTACTACAAAGAATTGACACTACAATGTAATCGGTATTAACTATGTGACTTTTATACGTGAATCATAAGTATGTAAAAGACAATGTTTATGCATGTAAATTAATTATCATTGTTGTGCATTTTATTTGTGTTTAAGGACAAAAAAAATTCATGACAATGATGTCATTGTTATTTGTATTGCAATAAAACTTATTAAATGATATCAATGTTTCAAAAAATATTATCTATGTTAAATTGTTGATTACCATTCCAAATAACAACTTTTTTTTTAACAAAATTATTGCATTTTGTTGGTCATCACTTTATATTCTAGCTTTTCAACATCTACAAGCCATCAAACTATAGCTTGAAGTCATTCAATCAATAGGCCACCAAGAAACTTGATGACGTAGTGAAAATTCTCTTCATTGACATTTGGTGTGAATGGAGGGTGGAGAGGTCCTTTCTATATGGAAATCCGTTGTCAGTTATGACAATGAATATGGGATAACTTGAAGATAAGAGGTTCAAGCTCATTGTCAACTCACATGTAGAAATTGTGTTCAAAGTAGCAATTTAGACCTCATTGAGGCGTAGTAAAATAATTTATTTTGAAAAACTTTTATTTAAAAAATAATTTCAAATCAAGCTAAATTTTACCTACAAAAATCCGTTTGTGATTTTGAGCCTCCAATCAAAAGTTATGAACAAAACCCAGAGCAGATGTTTGAAAATGTCAAAAAAAATGTTCCTTGCCACCTTTCTCTGATTTTTGTTCATAACTTTTGATTGGAGGCTCAAATAACAAACGGATTTTTGGAGGTGAAAGTTAGCTTGATTTGAAATTTTTTTTTAGATCAAAGTTTTTTAAAATAAATTATTTTACTACGCCTCAATGAGGTCTAAATTGCTACTTTGAACACAAATGTTACTTTTCAATTGACTTAGTATTGAAATTGTGAAAGATAAAAAAATGCAATGTTAGTGAAATAACTATGCACGGACATGATGTTGTGTGATTATTGCACTAATTTCATATGTCTCAAATAAGCACTAATGCTACACAAAGTTAGTCTCTCATCACAAAAGCACTGAAGTCGTACATTTTTAGTCATGCATAGTTATCGTGCAACTTCAGCACTTCAAACTCAAAATATCAATGATATGCTTAAATTGCACAATATTAATGAATGTCATATTGTGTTGTAACAATATTTCCAAATAAATGAATGTAACATGAAAACAATGCCTAATGATAATCGTACAATTATTAGTAACAATTCGTGACCATGGAACTTTGTGATGTGGATCTAGTATAAATTAAATATTTGTGTTAGCATACCATGCATTTGCTATGGTTTTGTTGAATGCATTAGTATGTATATCACAAACTTTATGTTTCAAACTATAGATTGTTTTTTCTAGGTAAAAGCCTTTGTGGAATCTGTCACTCAACACATAAACAAGGTTATCTGTTGATGTTTTAGATAGTATGTCAAGCATAAATTTTAAAAATAAGTTGCATAGAGAATCTGGAAAAGAAGAAAAAAAAGGGACTTAGACTAAAATATCCCTTGAAACAAGGCCCTATCTCATCAAAACCTAACTTTCAACTAGAATTTTTTTTTGTCTTTTTTAAAATATAAAACCATCAAATGTCTATTCATAGGCTATCCAAGATTCCAAATAGTGTCATAGTATAAACTAAAATGCTATTAAAACAAGTGCAACATTTCATATAAATAATATTGAGAATTAAAAAAAATAAAATATAGAAACACAATAACATATAGATGTATATGCAATGTTTGAAAAATAAGCTTGTTTTCCAAAAAAATTCAACTTGGAAACTTTGGACTTGAAAGCTCAACCTGACTTGTGCTTGTAACAAAATATAAAACAATCCAATGAAAGCTCAACTTCATCTGTGTCTATAAAAAAATATAAAACAATCCAATGTAATGTTAGTGAGGATGCACGAGGTGTCTTAGCTAAACCCAATTGCTATCTATGGCATGGATCCATTGAACCAATAAAGAAAAACATTAACAAATAAAAATCTTAAAACTATAGGTAAAGCAAACGCAAAAAATGGCACACATTCCTAAACATACTACAAGGTCAAGAGACCTTTGCCATTCTCGTAACACATTTGAAGTTGAAGAGTTGTAGTGCTATCCCACACAAGCAATCAGAAGTGAACCGCCACAACCAGAAAAGAAAAGAAGAGCATGACAATGGCAAGCCAATATATGTTCCTTCTAATGGAAGAAAATTCAAAAGAAGCATTGATTAGGTAGTTGTGACCAATTACTAGGCTATGATAGTGGGATTAATCCAATTTTGTGGCCATCCATAGTGGGTGGGAGGGTGGTCTTATGTCCTAGTTAGGCTTATTTTAAAAATATCCAAATTCCATAATGGTCTTTGTTAGTATAAAAATGGACTAGGGATTTTAAAACATTTAGGTCACACCTAGATGTTTTGATTATAAATTTATAATTTAAATTATAACTTATGTCACTCCATGAATAAAAAAGGAAAAAATGGTAAGGTTAGCATAAGCATTATTCTATTAAAAAATAATGCCTACTTTAAATAGAATACCTATGAGAGAAATTTATTTGAGCAAAGATGGAAATTTTGATTTTTGAATTTTTTAATAAATATCAAAGATGTGATTTAATACATCAAAGATCAAAAGGCAAAAAAGCTCTAAAGACCACTTCATATGGCATCATCTTAGCATAAAAATTAGAGTCATCACCTAATTTATTTTTTAAACATGCCATTTGATAACCAAGAAAAAAAAATCGGACATAGAAGGGGTCCGCCCGGTTAGACCCCTGGCTACGTGGTTTCTGGAACAGAGATGTTGTCACTTCGACCAAAATTTGAAATATTTAAATAATTAAAAATTTTAATTGGACCAGGTTGGATAGGGAGTCCGTCCACACAGGTTGATCCTCCAACCAAGCATTATTGAATGGCAATCATGACCTCTTCCATTAACAAAGAACTTGTAAACAACTAATGTCTTTGCACATGAATATGATGGCACCAAACTTTGAAAATAATCAATTTATTATAAAAAATATCACACAAGTTTGTATCACTTCTCCTAGATCATCTCCCTCTGTGACAACTCTGCCAATTTGTCACAACATCCTTAGCACTAGCAAACAATCATCAAACTCCAAAGCACACAAAACTACAATACATATACATTAGCACCTAAATTTGTAAGATAGAAGCTCGTCTTAGCTACTTGGGGTGGAGCCATAAAACTTTGGCCAAATCTGTTTCCTTCACGCACTTCTTGCTTGCCATACACGTTTGAGAAAATTATAACATCTCCTTTGCGATTGTCAGCCTATCTATTGATCAATAGGTAGTCATAAAAAGACAAATACAAGGCTTGAGGCAATACAAGAAGTGAAAACATTTATTGTCAAATTCTCCTTGTATCTGGATTCAAAAACTGACATGGCAACTAGGAAACCTAAACCTATCATAGCAAATGGCACCATATCTATAGATCTATGAAGATAATCTTGACACACAAAGTCTCTCATTGTCAAATTTTCAGTGATCAAATACGAAAGAGCTCTACAAAAGCCATAATCTATTCTCCTAATATAAATACAATTTATCAAAACCTAAACAAAAGGTTCATTTGAAAGACAAAAATTATTATTCATGTTTATAGGCAAAAAGAAATACAAGCAAAAAAAATGAAAGAATGGATACAATATTCACTGCATGCAAGTGAGGCCCAATGACATCTACTCCATTGAGGACTAGAGCTGCGCTAACTCTACCTTGATACTTGTGTCAAAAATTTCTACTAAATATAAATGCCAGACAAAAAACAACATATTGCATGAATTCCAACAAGTATACCGGCCATAAGCGTACATGCCTCACTCATTAAACTAGGAAATATAAACATCCTTCAAAATGCGACAAATAATCAAATGCTTGGACATCTTCAAAAAGCACAACACTATGGGTATGAAGAAATGCTTAGATGCAAATTTCTCCATGCTGATCGGTTACATCACCTTCAAACTCTCGTTCATCCACCTCAATGTTTCACCTTCGGTCATAGCCTGCATGAAAAGAAGAATCACAACTATTCAAATAGATAGGGACCTAATTCCATCCAATATATTGACACTTGTTACCAACTCAATTCTTCCACTGGACAATTTGACTATTCAAGGATACTTGACCGATAAAACTTACAATTCTCACTTTACAATGGAACATCAAGAATGAGGGTGTCTTCCTTGTCTACAGCAAAACCCTAGTTATACTCTGTCCAGATTTCAAGGTCTGTAAGAGAGTTACGTGCTCTTCTCAAAATCTCGAATCATGCCAACATCACCAGCTGACCAAAACCATCAATATTTGTGATTGATACAAATGTTGAGATGAAAAAATAGAGACGCCAATTGTCAGCTTCCAATTTGTCACTCGGGACTCATGATTTTTTTATTTTTTTTCTATAAGTTTGAGTGTAGTTTCATATACAAAAGCCCCCCAAAGAGTATAAAATCAAAATAGGTATGTCACATGCTAATATAGTATTTGGTCCCTTATGGATTGTTTTCTCCAAATAAATCCAACTCCGACTTGTAAGTAGGTTAGAACCTGAGAATTTATGTAAATAGTAGATTTAAGATAAATGTGGTCCAAATTGCCCAAATCTACAGTGCATGTGATATCTTCTAGCTAAAATTGGTCCAAGGAAACACCATTGAAGTCTTAAGTCCATTCCCAAAGATAGATTTCATTTTCCCAATTATATCAAAGAAATAGCAGAAATCCCGATTGTTGGCCTGCAAGAGTTACAACCTCAAGATGGACACTTAGGAGGAATCTACAAATGAAATACACTGTTCTATGATAGAAATTACAATTGAGGCACAACGGCGAAATTGATTTGTCAAGATTTCCCTCTATGTGGAAGATTCCTTAGTTATCAGAATTGAAAGGAGATGGTAAAATTTGATTCTCCTTTGACCTTTGTGAAAATCAAGAATATAATCTTGCACATTCTTTGTGGAATTCCATGAGAGGTTCCATAAAAAGTTTCAAAATCTTATGACTTGTATAAGATGTCCTTTCGGACGGTCAATCACCAAACTTTATAATGGAAAATTTCTAAAAATTATCCAAATTGCGGTAAAATCTCACTAAAAATTAGATTATCTTTTTTATACTAATAAGACGCTCTAACAAATTTCAAGACATTTTGATAGCCAGAAGTACCCAAACTGGTGACATTCTCCAACAATTGACAAATTTAAAGATTATAGTAGAGTTGACTAGCGTCCCAAGAGTATACAAAATTGGAATGGGGTTGAATTAGGTCTTTTCTTACTCCTTCATACCTACTAGCGCCTAAACTAATTACTTTTCTCAAAAAATCAAACTCCAAGATTTGGATTTTTTGTTTTTTACCCTTTTAGGGCATTAAGTTGGCGCTAGTTTTTTTTATGAGTTTTTGGAGATTGGAATTAGGGGTGCGTGTACAACTAGACTAAAAATGTTCTTCTAAATCCAATGGCGCATCCATTTGCAATTTGGAGCTAATGTCCAAAAGTTAGAGTTTTAAGCCAACATAGAAAGTAAAAAAATGGAAGATTAGGATGAAAATCCTAATTGATAAGTTTACCATTAGGAAAATTGGGAGGTAGGTATCCTTGGAAGTGTATGCAAGGAAGCTCATTTTCCTCTCAAACAACCTCTTGTAGTCATTTTTTGGCTCATTTTACACTATTGTGTCAATTTAGTTGGATTTTGGCTGTTTTAGGTCACATTGCCAATTTTGTGTGTTTTGGGAGCATTTTAAGCTCCATTGGTGGTGTTTTTGAATCTCTCTTTTTAATACATTGGGGTCCCTTCAAAGTTTAATCTTCTTTACAAGTTGTTGTGTCTTGTTGTAAGTTTATTGGTGATTACTATTATCTTGCACTAATCCTAGAGATAGCCCTGTCTGTACCTTGGCGATGCCGCTTGGAGGGGCCTCTAGGTGGGTGTTTTTTTGCACAATATTAAGTGGGAATTCTTTTAGTGAGAATTTCCTTGAGGTTGTGTGAATATTGTGTGCTATTTTGTTTATGTATTAACTTTGCTATTGACATGATATCTCTTGGCTTAATTTTGTTCCCTCATTTTTGTCATCTTCCTTATGACAGCAAAGCACTAGCTTCCCTGGAAGTAGAACTCTAGTATTTTAGAATTGATGGCAAAGCTTTGGCTTTGTGTGTCTTGGAGTGGAGAGAATTTTGTGTATTTTCAAAATACAACAAAGTCTTGAACTATAGAGTCTTAGCCCTCCCCCCCCCCCCCCCAAATAGTAGTTGTTACCACCTCTCCAAGTTTAGTTTTCAAAACATTAGTTTTAGAAATCCTAGTTAGCATTTAAAAATTGAGTGTCAAAAATCCTTGCTTAGTTTTCAAAAAGTAGTGTTACTCCAAATACCCTTTTAGAAGTGACTCTCGATGTTCTAGAAATCTAGAATTGATAAGAATTCGTGTCGGGAGAAATTCCCAACACTTGAAAAAAAAAAAGGTTAAAATTCCCAAACCGGGTCAAAGACCAACTGGCCTGGATCAAACTTGTGAAGCCAAAAGGCAAGGTCTCTCTGGCCAACTATGCAGCCATGGAAAAAGGGGGCCCAGCCAAGGCAAAGGGGTCCCAGCCAACTGGACCTTGCCACATGTCAATTGAGATAGGCAACTAAACTAGTGTGACTAAAATGGACTACCTAGCTGCAAGTTGGGTTGGTTTCATTTGAATCCTCTTTTTTTTGTTGCAAAAAACTCTTAAACTTTGACAAAGATATAAGCATAGAAGTTATCTTTTAAACACTAGAAACTAGATTAGAAGGGGAGAGAAGAGTAGGAATTAGAAAGGGAAGTAAAATAGAATAGTCATCGCTCAAAATCTTTTCATTGTCCAAAACTACAATTAAGAAGAAAATTTGGAATGATTCAAAGCTCCCCATGTGCATATAAATCTAAAGAACCAATTTCAAATTTTTATTCTAAAAAAAGTTGTTTTTTAAAGAAGTTTTTGGTACTGCCCGGGTTGCCCAGAGTTCAAAGAAACTACATTTTATGCAATAACTTTTTAACCGTGTAGTCAAAAGTTATGAAAATTGTTGGACTGAAAAGCTACTCCTCGAGCACATGTTTTGTGAAAATTTCAAAGAAAAATAATAAATTCTCCATCTGTGGTGAGCTGCCCAAAATTGCTATGTTGCCAAAAAACATAGCTTGATCCTTTAGGGGTTAACTAATATACCTATAGCTGATCAAATTGACGGAACTTTCTTATCCTACGTGGTCAATTTCCTAACTTGTCATTTTAGAGGGCAGTACCTCATTCCAATGTTTTCTATGTCATTTGAAAATCTTCAAAAAAATTAAGCTAAGTCATAACTAAAACCTTGGCATTCCTCAATCATTACTCTTTGTTAGCTTGTTTTTTTTTAGAATTCCCTCTGCCTCAATGATTGCCGTATAAGGTAGAACCATTGTGGTCAAATGAACCTATAGTAGACACCTAGGAAATGACCCTATTATGGGGGAGTTTCAATATGTGAGATTTGGGCCACAATGGATGTCTTACATGACAGTAATGGAATGATTAATAACCTCATTCAAATTTTCAGTGTGAATTCATTGTAAGAATTGACTTTTTAGACCTTCCATTATAGAATATATTATGAATGCTTTAGGTGAACAAGATGAGCATCATGGATTTAGATTTTGTTGGTTCTAGGGTAGTCTACAAAATCTTTTTGGCCATGATGCATTGCACTTCAAAAATTCATAGTAAATTCATACTTCGTCAAAAAAAAATATAATTTCCATTGCTATCACTGATTTATAAGATAAAACAATCCATTGTGGTCAAAATTATGAATTTGAGTCAAAATTATGAGTTCATTTGCCCCAATTGAATGAGGAAGATTGAATAAAGTTAACCCCTAAAGGACCAACATGATTTTTTGTCAGTATAGAAATTTTGGGCAATTACTTGTGACTGGAAATTATCATATTTTTGGCTGAAATTTTAATAGAAGTTGTGCTCGAGGAAATATCTTTCATATGCACTAAATTTCATGACACTTGAGAATACGAGTCAAAAGTTATGGCCAAATATGTTATTTTTTTTTCCTGGCAAGGCAGTCCGGGTGGATAAGAAAAAATCACTTTTTTCAGAAATAAAAATTTGAAATTGATTTTCCAGAATTATATATACATGTAAAGCTTTGAATCATTCCATTTTGATCAATGAGTCAAAAGTTACGAGGAGTTTTAGTTTGCGGGTAGTTATGGATTCTCTATTCTAAAATAAACTTTGAAGTCCTTTATCTTACTCAATTTTCAATATTTTTTGAAAAAAGTGAAACCATAGGATGTAGATTGTTTATTACAACATTTCAATCATTGGGATGGGCGTTTTTCAATTCCATAACCAAATTCTTAACAATTTTGTATTTTGAATCATTCTCTACTTTTTTTTTCTTACTATTTTTTTCCCTATAAGATGTACAACTCCAAATGTTGTGAAAATTTTCAAGCATGTAGACAAATTCTCTAGGAAAATGAATCCAAAGAAGCACCACCATTTTGGACATTTTTTCATAGAAAAGTGAGCTTGTGAAGTGCAGCTGCCCTGTTTTTCGCAGGTAAAAAAAGATGATTTCAGCAAATTTGAATGCTTATATCTTACAATCCACGCGGTGGAAATTTCTAAAAATTTTACCACGTGTTCTCAAGTTAGTATACTACAAGATCTTACGGTTATGTGAGTCAAAATTTATTTATTTTCAAAAAATTGATACTTGTACTAGAAATGGCAATTCTTGAGCCTTTTCGGTGAAAATATAGTCATGGAACTTTAGGAGTTAAATTAGGCCGTTTTGTTTTGTTTTGTTTGTTAGTTACATTGAGATCTCCCCAACTATACGTCCCCCAGCCATGTTCTTGGTACCATCAAAAAGCTCTCTGCTAGGAGGGGTGCATGGGCTTTTTTTTGCGGAGCTCTAATTCATGGCAAAAAAAATAATGAATTTCAAAGTTATTATAAGTTAAAACAATAGAAAATTACTTTAAATTCAAATTAACTATGGCAATGGCATAGGACACACTAAGGAAACTACACCTAGAATGGCACACTGTCTAAAATCGCACACTAGAGATTCTTGCCTAAAATGTACTCCCATTGTTCATGAGAGTCTATGATTGCTTTTAGGAACACCTATTATCAGCACTTTGAAAATTCATAGTTTATTCATACAGTGTCCAAAAAATGCATTCTAAGAGAATCTAGAATCCCCTTTTCACTACCAACACGACCCACAAAAAAGAATTCTAATATATATAATGGGAACCATACTGAATTGCTTAGTTGTGTGACTTTAGGTATATTTATCACTTAATCTCATGATCAATTCTTCACTCTATTTGTTTGTCTGATCATTGAGATTGTACAACTCCAAAATTTAAAAGTGTTGCAATTATGAAGTGTTGTGGCCATGTCACCCATTTCCTGTACGACTTCCCAGCCTCGAAAGCTCAAAAAAAAATTGGGATCGTTTTGTGTGGAAAGATTGAGTCCAATATCATAACTTAGGTGGTAGTCTTTCACTACCAACACGACTCCCCAAAAAATAAAATTCCAATATAATAATGTGAACCATGTTGAATTGCTTATTTGTGCGATTTTTAGGTGTCGTTAAGTTACTTTAGTGGAGCCTGAAACTCCAAATCTCATTTCAAATGAAACGAAGCTGCCTTACTGGTGGTTCAGATTGCAGGGCATGGGGAAGATAGTAAGGTGGGTACACCCAAAACCGCCACTTTTTGCTACTGATCCTAGTTACTACTATTAGACTGGTCAAATTTTCATATAATTATTCTTGTTGGCAAGTGAAAGCAGGTTTCAACGCACCAGAGAGAACATGGCATTTAGACACCGTATGCAAAAGTTATTAAGGGTCAAAGTTTGTTTCGGAAAGCGCTCCATCCAAATAGGTACATAACTGATTTTGGAAATGTACACAGCCTGTAGATGGCGCTTTAAGGTCAGGTGCCATTTTGGGGGTGCCTACCTTAGTCTTACTTACTAATGCTTCATCCCTGCCGAGAATGCCTTCATCCTTACCTTAGGGCGTGGCGGGCTCGTGAGTCTCGTGAGTCTGATACGAAAGTAACTTAGTCGTGGTTCTCGTGAGGGAAAGCCAATCAGCTTTCCAACAGCCACTCACACACAGTGTGCAGGAAATTTGCATTTCTTTCATGTGCTCTCTCTTGAGCTTTGGAAGCCTGATATCTTATCTCAGTTTATTTTTTGTTTTACTTTTTATTTTTATTTTGCCTTTCCATCAAATGAATGGTGTCCTACCCTGTCTTTTGTTTGTCAATGCAATCACTCAAACATGATACCAAGCCTTTTGTGAACAGCTTGGAGAGTCAAGATTGAGTGGGTGTCGACCAGATAGGAACCGAAGGAATGGAAAACGTGTGGAAGAGTGCGGTACAAAGTTCGGAATGTTTGGAATCAAAATGCCATGTAGCACGAGAGTATGTGACCGAAGGCATTGTGAAAGCGTGAACATGAATTAACTCTTAACCGTTAAGTGCTCCGACGTCCATATTCTGGACGATGAATAGAGGGCTTGCAGGCTCTGTTTTGTCCAACCAACTTCTCGTTCATCCAATGTAATACTTGAATTGTGAAAAAGACAACCTTTCTTATTGACCAATTCCATGAAATTGCGATAAATGAAATTTATGTACAAAGATATAATATGCAAAAATGTGCAAAAATTCAAAAAAGGATTGAAGCGTTTAGGGGTTAAACGTCGACACAGATGTTTGACGTCGGATGGATGACAAGGTAATCCTTCTAGTAAGACAAATGTGCAATTATTCATCCTCATAATTTTGTTGTAAAAAGGGAAGTGTTTTTTTACATTAGTTTGACTTCCAATGAGTGTTTTTTCCTATTTTTTAAGCTAATGATTTACACGATAATGAAAAGGGATGATTTCCAAGGTCACCCGTTAGTCCTTTAAGGGTTAAAGTTGTAGTATGTGAAGTATTACATACTTTGACAAAAATTGAAGCAAAATGTAATTATGGTTTTGAAAAGTGAATGAATTTTAAAGTCAATTTTGAACCAATTTTCTAGAAGTGCTAAATCAAAAATTTTAAGTTGATTTTTTAATACCAAAAATTAGAAATATATCTTGGCATGTCTTTGCACGTTGTTTAGGCATCTTTTGTTAATAGCCTCATCAACTTTGAAGTTTGTTTGAGACTAATAAAATATGTAATAAAATAGTCAAAAAATAACAATTTTTTGTTTTCAAATTAAATTCTAAGAGGAGTCAAACTTTATTGGCTATGTCAAACTTTGAACTTTTATCTTTGAAGCATTTTCTTTTAACTTCAAGCCCTATAATCTTGCAATGTACATAGTCAAAGTTCTTTAAATTTTTCCCACATATTTCAAATGTTTGTTTTTAGCTTTTCACCATTTGGATTTCAAAAAGAAATTTCCTCATTGCACAAAAAATCATGAACAAAAGACTAGTGTATTGCTAGTTCACTTACCTCCTTGCATTGCAAGGTGATTTAGAATAAGCTAGTCTCCATATTTGCTTTTGAAATTTTTAGTGAGTGTACCTAGTATGATTTCAAACTCAATGGTGGAGAGATTCAAATTCATCAAGAGCAAAAATTCTACTCCAAGAAGGCTCAAAGTCTGCTGACCCCATTTTGCAGGAATGAAAAAAAGTTTTTTTTTTCTCACTTCAAACGCTATAATCTTTCAATCCATGTGGCCAAATGGGCTGAAATTTTTGCAAGACATTGTCATAATATTCTACTACAATTTTGTGTAGTTGAATTTAAAAAAAAAATTATTTTCAATTTTAGGCTTGCACTAAAAGGATCTGTAGGGGTAATGTGTTTTGCAATCATGCTTTTTATTTTTTAACATTTCCCTTTAACATTAATATCTTATGCTATATATTAGTCATAGTACCAAGAGCTCGATATCAATGTCCTTCACAAAATTAATGTCATTTCAACTTTTTTGCTGGAAATTATTATAGTACAATAATATTTCCTCTTGCAAAAGTTTAACACAATGTGAATTTAATAAATTAGTGCCACATGCTCTAATCGAAGAAGCAACTATTGCTACGAGAGACTTTGTCTTTTTAGGTCTAATTTACTTTGGAAGTGAGGTTAGTCTCAAATACGCCACTAACCTTAAACCGTTGTCTTCATTCTCTGTACATCTCCAATACCAATTATGTACCTATGCGAAAGAAATTATTTAGGATTTATCAAACTTTGTTCCTTTATATCTTTTGCATATGACATCCAAATGTTGTATTCTTTGGTGCGTTGGAACCTCCTTTCAATTGCCAATATGAAAATTTTACCACTGTTATAATACCTAGGCTCAGTAGCAAAAAGTGGCGGATTGGGGGGCACCGACCTTACCTTACATTTGCTGCGGCTTCTTTTCCATACAAACTACAAAGCCTCCTTCTATAAATCAGTCCAGAGGAGTGATGAATGGACTTTCATAGAATCATCCGTCCTCAAAATCATTCATCCATAAAATGTACAGCAACATAACTTTTACTCTGTAATTTACGCACATGTTGGGGAACTGAAGGAGTCTAGCAGCGTGGTTCATGTGTGGTTCCCGCAAACGGGCGTCAGCGTCAAAGAAACAGACGCCAGCTCCCGCTTACCAGTGCCACCTCCACTATAAGAGCGTCCGCTGTCTGCTCCACTTGTAACATCTTCTCCATCTCTGATCTCATTACTACATTCCGTCCTGCTATACTTACTGCACTCTCGTCGCCATGGCCAACTCCGAATGCACCTTCATCATGATCAAGCCCGATGGCCTTCAGCGCGGCCTTGTGCGTCCTCCTCTCGATCCGGCCTCTCGCACTCTGACTTTGTTGTTTCGTTTCATGCCTTCTTTAATTTGGTTGAATTGCCGTCATGGAGTGTCTACTACGTGTCGATCATTGTCATCCTCACAATTTGGAAATTAAATTGGATGTGCAGGTTGGAGACATCATCAACAGGTTTGAGAAGAAGGGATTCTTCCTCAAAGGTATCGAACCACAGACTTCTTTAATTTGTCCTCCCATTGCTTCTGTTTAATTTGTGTTGCGAAGCTCGAGGATGCTAGCTTGAAGTATCAATGTAATGATGCTCGAAGCTCAATGATGCTTATTTCGATGAACAATCATGCATGATGAGCAATGATGTGGTTAATTAGTGATTATAGTTTTCTCAGTGAGAAATGGCATTACCGCCCTTGCAGAAAGAATGTAATTGTCTTTTTGCCAAACTTATAAATAATTACACCTTGAGCATGAAAGCTTTGCCAATCTCTGTGCAGTTTTTAATCAATTCAGCCTGTACGTCTTGATAAAAGTCATTTGCTAGCCTGGAATGGAAATCAATGATTTAGAATGATTGATCTCATGCCTGCAATTGGACTTGATAAGCTTGCATGTTTTTCGTTAGCTGAATAATATATGATTCTTTGTTTATGTTGCCTTAATTACGACCTGCGTTTTCTATTCTAAGTTTCTTGATGTGTATGTGTTATGTGCGACAGCCTTGAAGATGGTCCAGGTGGGGCGTGCCTTCGCTGAGAAGCACTACGCTGAACATTCCAAACAGTCCTTCTTTCCGTCTCTGATCCAATACATTACATCTGGGCCAGTGGTTGCCATGGTTTGGCAAGGGAAGGACGCCGCTGTCACCGGTCACAAGATCATTGGACTCGCCGACCCTGCTGCCTGCGAGGCTGGAACCGTTCGTGGAGATTACTGCATTGACATCAACAGGTATGACATGCCACTCATCCTTTTTTTAATTTTGACACAGGACCGATACTCAATTTCCCGTGCCAGGATATTTTCCTTATTCCGCTTTCATTCATTGAATGTTCGAGTGTAAAACTAGGGCTCAGCCATATGAATACTGCTACAAATACGTCACGCTGACAAGCAATTTCTGTGGTTCAATTGATCATGGTTCTGAAACAGTGATGAATTTAAGGATCGATACCAACCCCTGTTGTTTACTGAAACTGAATGTAACTAGCTATTGCTTTTGTTGCATCTTTCAATAGCCATTGGTTGGAGGAGGATTCATATCCCTTGCTTGTGAATTGTTATTGCTGTCAGTAAGTTGCTGAACGCTATCGTTTCCCTGTTTGTCCAGGAACCTGATTCACGGAAGTGACGATGCTGAGAGCGCCAAGAAGGCGATTGCGCTTTGGTTCCCTGAGGGCATCGTCGATTGGAAGAGTGCTGTCAATCCTTGGGTCTACGAGAAGTAAACGATTGATCGTCTTCGAGATACAGGGCGTAGCCATATATATAATTATAAGATAGTGAGTCTGTGCATCGTGAGTTTGATACGTTGCAGGAGTTGCACTCTTCAATTCCTATAGCAACTCTGATTTGGTTGGAGGCGACTAAGCAGGTGTCCGAGGAATAAATCTCCTTCCAACAGGACACAGATTTGGCTAAGTTCATCTCAAATTGTACCTTTGGGTCTTTGACATGTTTTTGGCATGTTGTTTGGACATTCGGACTTGTTCACATATAAATCAATATATATATGTACTGTTTCGATTGAACGATGCACCACGTGTTGATCAGTGATTTGACTGTCCCTGAAAGTCCACCAATCCTCCATTTCGGTTGTTGCATAGTTATCCTGTGTCGGTGCTTTTCCGATCCTTCTTTCATGATCGATAATCCTCTGCAGTACTGTACGTACATGTAATAAATTCGACCACTAGCAGAACACCGAATCGGAAAAATCCTTCAACACCAAGTCACCAACCAATGCATGTTTGATGTTGTAAATGAATGTTTCACCCAGTTGCAGATTCAAGTTTCCATCAACTTGAACGTAGATCGATCATCGATCACTCACAAAACTCCATCATGGTTGTGAAGATCGATCTGGAAATGAACAGCCTGTATTGAAAGGCATGTTCTTCATGTGCTAGAAGTGCGAAGTCTGAATCGTTGTGAAAGATCAAACAACTTACAGAATGCAATTATCATCTGCTGTGATCGAATCGTACCGTTTGTGGTTGAAGTATCGCAGGAATATTCTCCAGACTTTTGAACCTGAGAAATCAGATTGGCCTGCTACACTCTTCCCAGTCATTACCTTTAGCTTTAGCTTATCCCTAGCAAGATTCACAATGACGAATTGCATTACAAACGTGTTGCAACAAAGGGAGGGCCGAACCATTGATGCATTCTACGCCTGACTTTAACCGAGTCAGGACTCAGGACGCTGGGACCAAACAGTGGCCGATGGATGACAAAGAATCCTTCTTTCTAAACCCTGAAAGGACGCGGCCCTATGATGCGGCCCTATGACGCGGCCCTGTGACCAAGGTAATCACCAAAATGCTTAGCTTATTGGACAAATAGGTGTATTCTTTGTTTCTATAGTGAACAATGAACAAGAAAGTCATCCATTGGCCACTATTCAGCCTCAACTTACTTTTAAGGTTAAAATATAAGAGAGGATGGAATTTTGTGCAAAAAGGAGAGGTCCTGCACAACAATTTGACCTCCAATGAGTTCTTTTGGATATTTTTCAGCAAATGACTCACATGATACCCAAAAGGATGATTTTCACGATGATTGTCTAGCTACACTAAAAGAAACTCATATTTTTCTTGACGCATTTTTTGTGACGTGTACTTGTTTTATATTACATTTGATGTTACTACTAACATCTTGATGTTGTGCCTGATGTCACTGTTGATAGAAAACTAGATGGACGTCACAAAAAATGAGTCATAAAAAATAAGTTTTTTTTCTTCTAGTACTAGCTTGTTGTTTCAAGTTAAGTTTTCTTTCTAAATTGGTATTATAAAAAAATTCTCTCAAGTGACAACAAAAATATCCAATTATCCATTGGGTAGCCATTATATTATTGGATAGAAATCATTTTTCATTTGCATGTTTTATATTTTACTCTTTTGCTTTTGATGAATTCATCTATTTCTTAATAGTCATCCATCATTTGGAGACAATCAAAAAGATGATTTATTTGAAAAAAATTGAAAATGGCATCCAAAATTTTGTTGTCTAGCAAAATGTAAGGAATAAGATTAATATTGGCACATACATGAGCTACCAATTTTTTGTTTACAATAATATGAAATTCACAACAATGTAGGATTTTAGATTATGAGATAATCCAATATGTCATGTTAGAGTGTATAATGATCAAACCTTTTTGACCTATTTGTTCCTATAGGGATAAACTCAAATTTGTAAAGCGTGCAATATGAGCAAATAACATATGTCAAAATGAAAGCTATTATAATTTGATATATGATATATTAAGTTAGACTACTAACACATATATCAAAAGTTCTAACCTTGAATGGACTTCCACTAATTTTAGAGGAAAGGTGTGCAATCAGTGCTTGAACCTAACTTTATATTTTTTGCCACAACTAAAATTGCTTATTTGGTATATTATATACTACATTTATGGAAAATTTTGTTAAAATGGTGGTATTCTATGTGTCATTCTCAAACTACCCAGTCTAAACCGTTAAAGTACTATCTAAGACTAAATATAAATTTTAGATTTCAAAAATCTAGAACTAAATATAAATTTTAGATTGTGTGGTTTAATTTATAAAAATACATCTAGGATAGGTGTAGATTTTAAACATCTAGGAATGATATAGATTTTAGACATCTAGGACACTTGTACATTTTAGATCGTGCAACTGGTTTGGACTGTAAAAATTGCCAAAGTAGGGGAATAGCACCATTTTTACAAAATTGCATGTATTTTATCCACTATTAGAAGATTGGATACAATAAACTATGAAATCCTTAAGTTTTATTTTTACACACTAAAAGACTTGTTGTTGATTAGAAGTTTATAAGGTAACTGCATATTATTACGTCCTCTGATCTAATTTTGTACAAATGAAATCCGTGCATTCATTTCAACACAAGTATATAGGAGAGTGTATGATTCTCTTTTGGACTAGGTGATAAGATATCACACAGGGAGATCGGGGAGGCGTCACCCCCCCTGGTATAAACTTGGGGGGTGTAGCTTCCCCCCCCCCCCTCCCCCCCAACTTTCTGTTTTAAGAAAATTTGGGGGGAGTAAAGCTACACCCCTCAAGTTTACACCGAGGGGGTGACGCCTCCCCATTCTCCCTGTGTCATGTACCTTCCCGTATACCTTCCAAAATTCTTACTCTCAAAATAATGAAAGGACTTCATTTGTATAGAATTGGATGACAGAATAAGGTGCGCCTACCTTATAGTGAATTATAATGGTGGAGTAGACAAGTAATCTACCCACAAAAGAAGTGATTCATTTTCTTATTGTGATGAATTTTTGCTGCATTGGTAAAAGTAGTTACTATGAATAAATAATATTTGTATTGGATGAATAGCTTGACAATAGATATATCATTTTTAGTGAATAATTCTAGTTCTAAATATCCAATTTAAAGCAGGGGGAGGGGGGCTAAAGCTAGTTCTCAAAACAAGGGAATTTCAAACTAATTCTAGTCAAACATTTCAAATTAGGAGGGTAGTAAGGCTATTTCCAAAAGAAGGCAATTTCAAAAATAATAATCTTTTAGAATTATATGACTTAGAGGGCTTATGAAGAAAGAATGATTATTATTGAAGAACTAGGAGCTTTGTTACATTATAAATTACGCCAATGTATATTTCTAGACTGTAAACTATGCAACTTTTGTATTATAAACAAGGGACATTGGCATTAAAACAGCTTAGAGGAGGGCTTGTGTAAAAATTATATCAAATTTAAGGGACCAAAAAATTAGATGAAGAGAAAATTAAATAAAATGAGATGTAGAAAATGTTGAATTGCATACTTGTTAAAAAAAACTTCACAATATACATGAAGAATTGAAACACCTATGCATAATTTTCTTAATTCCGTACAAGAAGTTTGTTCCAATCAAAATCAAAATTCATTTAACCCTGTTTTATTAATAACAATTAAAAAATCTTAAATTTTTAATTATAAAACTATAAATTGGGATTTAAAAGTTATAAAACTGGAGTAGCTTGGTCTATGCTATATATATTAAAAAATCCTCATATAACTAGTTTTTTTAATGCTATTATTGTCTTATAAAAATATTCATTTCATATACATAGTTATATTTTGAGGTTCCTTGTTAAATAGATCAAAGGGCTACAAGAGTTTTGTACATCAAATTATATCCTTTGAGATTGGATTAAAATGCATTATAATTTATAAATAATTATAATCAGGGCCCTATAATAAAGGAGTTGGTACTCCAGAATATAGTCAATTAGAATAGATTGGTTATTTCAAGATTAGCAAAAGTAAGCATTTAAAGAAACTTTATACATAAAACTATCCATGAAAATAAGTAAATAATTTAAATCTAGAATTCCATGGCTATGAAAAAATGATTTAAATTTTATATAGAGAAAGGTGATTGCAAGAAAGACTGGTTCTATTTTTTGTCACATCCAAAGTGGCAGAGTTGTTTTCTGCTATAACTTTTGACAATAGAACCCTAAAGGTCATATTCATTATATTGAAACTTTTTGCAATCTCATATTTATCTTCAACTCGAGGATAAATTGCTTTATCTCTTTACTAGTATTTTTTTATAAATATGTAACAACATCAATTTTTAGCATTATTTATTTTTGGTTTCAATTACTATATTTTTAAATGAAGTTTCCAATAACTAGCATTTTGTCTCAAAATCTGCAAAAAGTCTCAATATAACAAATATGGCCATTCTATGAATTTGAAATTTTTATTAGAGATGGTTAACTTAATTGTAATCATATCCCTTACTTCTAGGAATTTTTTTAAATAAATCATTTTATATTTAAAAGTCAAATTTTAATTTGTCACACTTTAAGGTATAAGGACTTTTAGTACTAGATGTATCCAAAATTAGTAGTTTAGAGCTAAAATTTCTAAGGTATTTTCATAGTAAGAATACATATGCCTACCAAAAGAAATTCTAAAATAAATCATTTTATAGCCTCCACATTCTTACAAATAGGGCTCCCTTGTACGCACACTTTTGAACATTGAAGATGGTTTACACTTCCACTTTTGGGAGAAATGTGATCATTGTTAAGTTTTTACAAATGAAAATTTTTTAGTGGGATTATGTTCATGATTTTTGAATTATTACTAGTTTATACCTAGTTATATCTATTTCTATGACAAATTTTTTTTTTCAAATAATATTTTTTCAACAATTGCAAGTAGTCAACAATACTAGTAGCTTTTGATTTTTTAGATCAACAGTTGAGATTGTTCTATTTCATAGTACTTGTAGTACTTATAATATTAAGCATAGAAACTACAGTTTTGACAAAATGCTACTAAAAATGTTTGACCTTTCTTACAAATATCCATAAATTATTTTTACTTTGTTTCTAAGTTATTTATTTTAGAATTTATTAATAATGTGAGTGTGTGTATATATATATAATAAATATAAACCTTTTTAATTTTTAAACACTAATTTATTTTTTTAATTATAAATCTTTAATTAATAATATATTTTTTCTAAATATATTGTTATATTAATTTATTTTAAATGTTTTTGTATTATTTCTAAATTTTTTAATATATTTAATTTTAATATCTCTACTTCTTTTAATTCTATTTTGAGTGGATCAATTGTTTTGCTTAGATTTGGTTTTAATTTTGTCTTTGCCTTCTATTTTGTTTGGACTTGGGCTTTAGCATTGAATTGTGTTATTCTAAAAAAATTAGTTTAGATATTTTTAATTTCTTACATTAGTCTTGTAGTCTATATTTGTATTTTTGTATTATATATTAGAATGTGACATTATTCATTAGTTTTGGCTTTGCCTCTTTAGCCTTCATTATCCCCTAAATCCCTAAATTGTGTTTTTTGGCAACATAGCAATTATGGGTAGCTCACTACAAAAGGAATTTTCATTTTTTTTCTTTGAAATTTTCACACAACATGTGCTTGAGGAGTATCTTGAAGGCCCAAAATTTTTCATAACTTTTGACTACATGGTTAAAAAGTTATTGTATAATATGTAATTTACATTACTCGGTAGGCAGTCCAGGCAGCAAAACAAACTTCTTTAAAAGTCACTTTTAAAAAGATAAAAATTTGAACTTATTTTTATAGATTTATATATTTGTAAAAATATTTTAATCATTCCATTTTGATTAATGAGATGAAAGTTACAGGGAGTTTTAGTTTGCGGGTAGTTATGGAATCTCTACTCTATGATAAACTTTGAAGTCCTTTATTTAACTCAATTTTCAATATTTTTGGAAAAAATTAAAAACAGTAAGTGTAGATTTTTTATTACAAAATTACAACCATTGTAGTTGTAATTTCTAAATTCTATAAATAAATTGTTAGCAATTTAGTATTTTAAACCATTTCCTACTTCTTCCTACTTACTATTTTTTTCCTTAAGTTGTACAATTCTAAATGATCTGAAATTTTTTAAGCATGCCTTGAAGAATGAATCCAAAGAACTACCATCATTTTGTACATTTTTTCATACAAATGTGACTTTGTGAAGTATAGTTGCCCGTTTTTCATAGGGCCAAAGAAAAGATTTTTGTCACTTCAAACGCTAATATCTTGCAATCTATATGGTGAAAAATTTTGAATTTTTTTCTCCATCTTCTCAAAGTAGTTTAATACAAGAGCCTAAGGTTACATGTGTCCAAAAATGGTTTTTTTCTAAAATTTGGTACTTGTACCAGAAATGGCAGCTTTGGAACGTTTTTGGTGAAAACATAGTCAAAAACCTTCAAGAGTTATTATTATTTATAAATTTTTGAATTTATCTATCATTTTTCATAAATTCAAATTTCAAATTCAAATTCATTATGTTTTTTTCTTTCATCAATCACCAATCACCAATTACTAGTTTGTTATTATTTTATGAATACTTCTAATATTACATTTGCATTGCTATATTTTCAAAATCATTAAGTTGTTGATGTTTTTATTTACAAAATATTTATTATTTTTTTAAACTTTATTACTTATAATTTTTTGTAAAATATATAAATTTCAAAATTTTAATTCATTTTGAATTCTTCACATTCATTAATAATTAGTATAGTAAATATTTAAAAAATCATTAATCATTGTCATTTAAAATTTAAAATTAAAAATCTTATTTTATTATTTTTATAATTGATAACTGATTTATTATTTGTCATTTTTTGTAAATCAATATTTTAAATTATGAAAATTTTGATTTTCATTATAATAAGTATTTTTAGTTATGATTAATAAATTATTATATGGAATTTTAATTTGTTAATAATCTTTCATTAATCCCTAAACTTGAGAGTCTTTTCTAAAATTGACAATTTGGAAAAAATTATTATAAAGTACTATTTGTAAGAATATTCTATAATTGATTTGTAAATAAAAGTTGTAGATTTTGAGTTTTAGATTCCATCAGCACAAGTTGATTCACCAATATTCGAAGTCATTTTTTAGTCATTGTTGTCCAAAATGACTCTTGTGCAATCATTTTTTGCAATCATATGTACCTCCCATTTCTTGTAGTGAATGCTATCACCAATATTTTTTTATAAATTTTGAAAGGAATATCTAATTCCTCTTAAATTTGATTACAAACAAAACACTATCATTTTTTGAGTAAACTTGTTGGAATGGATTTGGAATGGATTAGGTTCTCTTTACATGATGATTTTTTGAAATTTTTATGTTCTCTAAATTTATGACCTCATTTGCGCAAATCCACTTTTGAACAAGAGCCAATGCAATTTTGGCTTGGTCAACCACTTGACATACTTCTACATTTGTAATTTTAGAAAAATATATACTCTACTAATACCAAATCCAACCATCAGATAAGATAAGAACGTGATAAAGTATGTCCACAAATTAGGATGACTTTCATCAAAGGAATAATGAAAAATAAATAAATATAAATTTGTTCATTGTTCAAGAATTGGACACTAAAGCACTTAAGGATTAAGCATCTATGGTTATTTATGATCAATCAATTAACGACTATTTCTTACAAGTCTAAGTTAAAAAATTTATTTAGTTATAATTGCATTTTTATTTTCATTATTAATTTAATAAGTATTCTTAGTAATTATTTATATTTAAAATTTAAAAATATTTTTATTCTTCACTATTATGATATTTCCAAGATGGCTTGTGAAGAATGACTAAGGTTTGAAAGTATATTTCCTTCTTATCTTTAGATGATTTATGATGTCAGGAAGGTGCAAACTTGTAACATTCATTATTTTTTTGAATTTATATGTGTTTCCCGTGGGAGGTGGGACTCTGTAAATTGTACATTTTGAGTACGAATTTTATTTTTCATTTCAAGAAGTATTTTTAGTAATGGTTAATATTTATCATTTTATATATTTTTATTTTTTTATTATTACTATGGTCAATCTAATTAATTATGATCTATGATCATCCATTATTTCAATTAATATTTTCTTATCATTACCATTTTATAATTTATAGTTGAATTGATCATTTTTATGATTTAGACTTGATTTTATTATTGATCATTTATTAGAAATCTAAAATTTTATAATTTAATAAAAATCATAATTATATATATATAATATAATATAATATAAAATATTCTTATTAATAATAAATATTTATATTTTATCTTTATTTTTCATTAGTATAATCACCTATGATCTATGATAATTCTTAATTAGTTATAAATCAATAATTAAAATAATATTAATTATAAATCAATGATTAAAATAATATTGTGGATGTAACTAGATGGACATCCTATGACGAGCAAAATTTATGTTTTTTTAAGAAGGATTAAATTACTATCCACTATTTGTTGTTCGTCTATTTGCATATCTATCTATCTTTCTCTAATTTGTCAGCTTGTCATTTGTCACATTTTTGCCTCCTTTTTGGTTGACTTTGTGTCTCTTTTCTAATTTTTTTGTAGGAATGCCTATTTGCTCCACCCATCCATTGTAAGTCATTTTCTATCTTCTAAAAGTCGTATGCTTATTTGCCAATTTATTTGTCAATCCATCAAAGGTGTGTTAGCTAATGGTTGTCCACTTATCCATCAAATGGCTTATTTGCCAAAGCTCATTTTTGGCATGACATCTACGAAGGATAAACTCTCACTAATAGAGGTTGATAGTATGGGCGAATACACTTACTATTGCTGATTTTCCCAAAAGATGTTCAAATCCATAGTTGTCTTTTCCGTATTGCTTAAGCACATTGTTTCTTGATAGGAAAAATTTATTGCGTCATCAACAATACCAAGCTCCACTCACAATTTGTGTGGCATGTCTTGCCCAAATCATATCACCTTTGCAAATAACCAATGCACTTCCTCCATTGATTGATATTCATCTTGATGACAAAAGTAGTCCAGTTCATCTCCAAGCCTTATTGCAATTGTAAAATTATCAAGAAAACTTCCTTTATAATCAATTTACTCTTGGACATCCCAACCTTTGGACATTCTAACCTTACTGTAACAAAGTGGTCAATTGTGGTCCATAAATTGAAGCATGTAATCAAAGATTTTGTCAATTAATGGATCAAAATTAATCTACACCTTCTACAATTCTTACTAAATATAGTGTGCAACTTGGATAGTGAAATCTAGTATAATCTAAGTTTCTACTTCATACCATAGAATATGTATGGGCTAATCATATTCATTGTGTGCAAATAATATATGTGGTTGAGTCTTGTAAATTAACAACTATCTTTCAATCCAAAACTCTTTATCTTGTTGTCAATTTTCACTAAATGTGAATGAATATTTTTTTCTACTTTATATAAATGATAAAGATGTTTCCATCCAAAATTTAGATAAACATACAAATATTGTCTATGTCAATATTATGAACTCTTTCTACATATTAATAGAAATAAACAAAGGTATGTCCAAAGGTGCATCCATAATTATCACTCCCCCCAAAGCAATCCCTACACTTGGACCAAAAATGACATGAAACTAGATAACACACAATATATGCAATTAAAATGTGAGACCTATCAGAGTCTAGGGTTGATTTTCAAAGTCAATTTTCTTTAAATGCAAAGACACAATACTTTAAAAAATCATACTTTATTCATATTTTGTCCAATTAATGTATTGTTAGATACAAGTAAATTCACTTCCTGATAAGATTTAATACAAGTGATTTTTGATCATACAATAACTGTAATCAATAGCTACTATAGCTAGGCAAAATTTTGATAATAAATACAATAATTATAAAAAATAATGTTTAATATTTCACTTCATAAAGTGATGTGTTAGGGGGACAGCATGCTACGGCCTACCACTTTTGATGTCACGGTGTCACATTTGAAGAACTAATTTATTTTTAAGTGTACATAAATGAGGAGAATTACATGCATAAATTAGGTGGGATAATTGACATTATGAATGTATTCTGGGGTCTAAGCGCATTTTTCAATTTGTACTCAATATCTAATTTTATTCACTAATATACATGTTTTATTTTTAAGTTTAAATATAAATTTTAATATTTGAATTAATAGGAGGAAGAAACTAACAAGATTTTACAAGTGGGCCTAGTTTTCTTATTATTTAATTCCTTCTATAAGATATATTGTGGAATTAAATAATATAATAAATAAAAACAAACAAAATTCTTAAAAAATTAATTTCAAGACAAATTAAACAATATAAAAATTTGGCCCATTTATAGAATCTTCTTAGTTTTCTTCACCAAAAACCCACAGTGTTAAAAACTTTTTTTACATTTTTTTTATTGAATGTGCCAAAGCAAGTAGTCCGTAGCATGCTTTCACCTGGCACATGAATATTAGGATAGGAAAGAGCTTTACCACTCAAAGAAAAAAGTAGTACTTGTGTTCATTGTTGGACTTCAAACCTCATTTAAACATTTTTATTTGACTTTTTTCAAAATATGCTAAACTAAAAAAAGATGGAAAATTAGGTTTACTTTCACCTCTAAAATTTTTTAGCAATCTAAAGCCTCTAATAGAAAGTTGAGGATAAGTGTAAAGTCAACATATAACAATATTCTTCCCTACCCTTCTTTGAACTTTGTCCATAGCTTTTGATCTGAGGCTCTAAGTCAAACAAATTTTTGGATCTCAAAGCTAATTTGATTTTCCACATCTTATTAGGTGACCAAGTTTTGAAAAATATGATTTATAATGCTTAAATGAGGTCTGAAGTGCACTTGGAAAAAAACGGATCAGTGAATTTTACTTCACAAATAATAGTTGAGTTTTTATGTTTTAATTTAAATATGCCACATCGATTGTTGTACCTCCTACTGCCCCGTCTCTATAATGCATTGGCCTTCTTTCTACAAAGCAAACATTCTTTTTGAAAGTAAGTAATTTGTGAATACACCTAAAGCACATAGGGACAAAGTAACTTGACAAATTCTACATAAATTGAGTTAAAAAATGATTAAACTTTAGAGCATTTATATCCATGCACACTAAAAATTTACATCTACTTTTGAAGTACCTTCAAAACTCTTGTTCCCTACCTCGCTCACCAAATATGCCCCATAAATAGTCAATTGACACACTTGACTCACGTTGTATAGTGTATTCAAATACTTTGAGTATTTTTTTCCTTGAAACATGATTTGTACCTTCTAAATGATTTCTTTTTCTTTAAAAAAAATTAACATAATGAAACTTCCAAAGTTTTGCTTCTAATTTTTGGGATTTTTTTTGTAAAATAAGCATTTTGTTGGAGTTCAAAGTTGAGGATCTATAACCACAATTCTAGATATAGAGTGTTACAAAAAAATTCTTTATACCACAAACATATTCAACATGGTAATGTACTTCTATTTTGAAATTTTCAGATTTTCAAAGCATGTTTTGAATTTGATATGAGTTTTATTCTTTTCTTCTTCAAAAATTAATACTAATTTGAAATTTTCACCAAAAAAACTGAAATTTTTATGAAATATACTAAACGTGTGATTTCATCTCTCAAAGTAAAACCAGAAAAACTCACTCATATATACCAAAGAAATAGAGGATACAAAGTGAGGAACTTTGGAGTTTGACTACACGGTCATGGGCTCTGTCCTTGGGCTGATTATCCAGCATGGATGGCCGCTCGATTCTCCGCTCGATTCTCCGCACGGTTCCGCACCCGTCAGCTCCGCAGTGTGAGCATCGATGGGGAAATCAGCACCTGGGCATGGAAGTTGGTGGTGGAGAAGCACATGCGATAATGGCGTCGCAAACTCGCAATCCGCGACGTGGAGAGCTTCTGGTGGAGAGCTCCAGTGTATTACGAACATTGCGTTTTTAACGGAGGGATTCGATTCTTTAGGGTTTTCAATTCCGTCATCAGATTTTCAAGGAAATATTTGTAACGTATTGATTGATGTGCGCAGAAATTCCGAATGCCTTAGTGAATTTAGCGTTCAATTCGTGCGCATACTGCAATTATGTCTTCAGAATTCGTAGTTCGCATCTTCACATGGCATTCATGAGCGAGGATTCTGCCATTTTCTGTGTTGCGCAACCGATTTTCAAGTCACCCTTGCCTCCTCTGAACTTGACTCAATTACGACTGAATTGAGCTGAATTGGACTGAATTGGACTGAATTGGAGAGCAATGTTGGGGTCTGGATACTCGCGTTCATGGGAAGGACGTAGAGGTGTGGGATTGTGAGCTGTTGCAAGGGATGCATTGGAGCTGCTGGTATGGGAGTTGTTGCCATGATTGGATTTCATGGCGCATTTCCACGGGTGGTGTTTCCTTTCGACGTGGACTTGGCCCCTCGCCGTGCCGGCTCTTTGCTTGTGGTGTATGCTTCTGGGAAGGTATTCATTTGTATGTTCATTCCAGCTGCCTGCAGGCGTTTGAGGTTTTAGTGAAGAGATTTAGTGAAGAGCAATCCATGTTGTTCAATTAGGGCAGATTCTTCTGAGAGATTCTGAGGTGCTTAATACCGGTCTAATGCCTGTGGTTCCCTTCAACAGTACATTTTAGGATTTGACCTAAGTGCACTTGGTGAGAATTAATTGTGAATCTTTTTTATTAGTGCCATGAGCAAATGGAGCACAATGCACTGTGCACGTTGTTTTGTAATTTTTGTAGTTGCATTGCATTAGTTTTCAGTAACCATGCAGATGATTATGCTTTTTCTGAACTTCCTGACTTCTGCGTGAGAATGCTAAAACCGAGAAAGTTTCCACTAATGGAATCTTAGCATGTGGCAGTTTTCATTGGTTCAAGGTTGCTACTTGAACGGCATTTAGTGAAATTGTAGATTTATGGTTTAAGGAGCCCGGTGGAATTGGGGCATCTATCTTATTGGGGCTATATGGGGGATCTCCGAGTATATTTTGAACGTAGCATGCTCCGTTCACCCAGGCTGTTTATACATTGTGACATGCCTGGCAAATTTGTTGGCTATTTAGAATCAAGAGCCTCAGCCACGAAGGATCACCTCCAATGTCAAACGTAACCTTCATCTGCTGAAGATCTTCAAGGTGATGATTGCTGCTCTCTTTTGTTGTTGTCTGTTGATATGTCGATTGTGTCATTTTCTTTAAATTAACATGGATCAATGAAAGTGTTTGCTGTACTTCTGAGGAGCCTGTCCGTACCTAAGTACTCCCTCCGTCCCGAAGTAGTGTCCACAGTTTTGTTAAAAACATTTGATAACAATTTCATCGATCATGTTATGAACAGCATAAATACAGAAGCTAGATATTTTATATCACCAGAATCAATGAAAGGTATTGCATGCGTTCAATGCAACCTAAATAAAATTCGAGAAAAAAAAGCCTCTATACGACCTACTCAAGACACCTTAAAAAAACATGAGGTCCAGACAGGACACTTAATTCGGGACAGAGTGAGTATATTCTTAGGCTAAGTGTACAGTGTTCATTGTTTATGGATTCGTTGTTTATCTATCTGCAAACGATTTATATGATAAGAAAATGAGTTCCTGACTTGGCCATCGTGTTGTATTTAGGAATTTGCAAAGAAGCAAACATCCTCACCTAGGCCCACTACGAGTTATCGGAAGAAAAAGATAGATAAGCAAGACATGCCTGATGGCGCTGGCGATTACGAGGATCCTACTACGAAGCTTTACCAGTACGTTTCTTTTCAGAAGTTTGATGGATGGTCATCATCAGATTTGTGTGTTGTAGGTTGTAGTCCATTGCTGTCATGTGCCGCGACTTTAACCCCTGAAGGACCTAGAGGCCCAAATCGGCTCATATTTTCAGCAGTTTTGAGTGAGGCATGTTGGAACTTTGTTTGTCCAAGTTTATTTAATTTTTTGACAAACACCTGCAATGTTCTTCCCAATTTCTGATCATGTAAAATTTGGCCCCATCTGATTTATATTATTTGCACACTTTGATCGATCGAATTGGTCATTTTCAAACCATGAAACCTTGGTCCTTTAGGGCTTAAGTTATTGGACATGGTAATTTGTGGCAGCACCACCGATGGCGACTTTGAGCTAGCGTCACCGGTCCTGTTAGTTGATGGTTACAATATGTGTGGCTATTGGCCGAAGCTGAAGAAGCATTTCGCACGTGGTCACCTGGACACAGCTAGGGACAAACTTGTCCACGAACTTATCACATTCGCGCACATAAAAGGTAATTTTATATGTACATAGAAAATCTGTGGTCATATACCATGCCTGTTTGCCTGTTTGCCTGACTTGCTTGAATTCATACTCTGAATTTTGAGCATGTGAGTCCTCTTTGTTAGTTCACGGCCGAGTGTTTCAAAAAACCGCACATTTGTTGCTGTTTGATCACTTTGATACTCTTTTAGGGTTTCCTGGGCTAGTCTAGGAGATGCGACTTCAGATTTATATCAAATGACTCTTTGATTGTTTCTGTGAGTATGCACTGTACGACTCTTGCATTGATCAGGTTGATTGACAGTTGTTCTGACAGCGGTTCATTTGATGATGTTTGCAGGTGTGAAAGTAGTTTGTGTTTTTGACGCTGTTATGTCTAAACTGCCCACGCACAAGGAAGTTGTAAACAGGTAATCAAGGAAGTGCAATCGTACCAATATTTCAGAGTAGACTTTGGGCTTTCAGTCAAGAACGAGGTTATTATTGTTCCAAGTTGTACATTAGAAATCCTTTTGAGATATGCAGTTGTTTTTGGTGTCACTAGTAGAAATCCTCCCAATACCTCCACCAGAGGTGATCTAGAAAATGTAGTCTCGTTAAACCGTGCGAATTGTAATGTGTCTATATTTTTAAATCATCTTTAGAACACCTTCTCTGATAATGTGACTATTAAATAAAATCAGGTGGCATGATCCGTACATGGTTCACATAGTTGTTGTCAGCACTGTTAGAAGAATATTGGAGGTCTGGAGACTTATGGGCTAACCCATTGGCCGTAGATGGCCTATTTTTTTGTTTGCAGTGTGGATGTTGTGTTTTCTGCGAATACAGATTCGGACTCATGGATTGAGAGAGAGGCAAGTGATTATCTCACCTTATGTGTACATGAACATCTTTTCGGTCTTCTGTTTCTTAGAATACCAGGATACTTGTGATTGTACTGTGAGCCTTTACTCTCACCGCAGAAGTGTAACATTGTCAAGAGTATTCGTTCTTTTATGTTGAGCATCAAAAATTTCCATTCAACTCAATAGTGCATCTTTGAATAATTTTGGATGGGCAGGTCACATTATTAAGGGCAGATGGCTGTCCTAAGGTTTGGGTGGCCACTTCGGATAGTTTCCATCAACAGGCTGCACATGGCGCGGTTTGTAACCTACCTTAAGGATTTTTTCCTGCAACCAACTTGTCCAAGCTTGCTGTGCAGTTCCCAAAATAATGAATTGTGATTAGTTCTATTTACCCAGTAAAATAAAATAAATATTTTCACTCTAGGTTTTCAATGAGCCTAGTTTTGCATTCTTCATGTAATTTCACTGCAACGTGCTTGTTTCCTCAACACATCTCTGTCTTTCAAGTTATTTGTGAAGCTATAAAATTCAAGCGTAGTCTTCAAAGGTTATCCATGTCGTTATGAACTGAAAATTAACAGGACATTTGACTATGGATTCAGGGTGCCTTTATTTGGAGCTGCAAGAACCTCGTATCAGAGGTACGCTTGCAGAAACTCTCACCGTCCAGTTTTCACCCATTCAATCGGTGAATCGCTTTGTACCCTCATCGAATTTTCTTCCCAGTTAGATTGTTCGTGCAATCTCCTGTGCAGTCCATATGCCACTAGTAGAAAACCACTCCCTCAGAGGTATTCTAGGACTTCTTCATGCTTATGATCGACACAAAATATGCTGATGGGATACTTCATGTTGAATGTAGATCAACGACGCAAAGCAGGAGCTGCAGGAGTTGCTGCACGATGACTCGTATGATTTCCTCTTTGTCTGAACTTGCACGTTGTAATTCTATTTCAGGAAGTTTCCAGTTCTTGATTACTGGTATGAATGTGTTCTAGTTATTGCGTTTACATAAGGATAATGCTCGAGACATTCAACTTGTCAGGTTTGTAATCACCTAGTTTTAGAATCTGTTATGATGTAGTTCTTGGTGTTCTGCAGGGTTTATTCAACAAAAGGAAAGCTCTTGGAACACAATCTGGATCCTGAAGTGCGGGATGCTCTGCAGGCTCTAAAGCAACAGTTGCGATCTCAACCAGCTAAGCTTGGAAGTGACTCTGAAACAACCCAATAACCAACGGTCATTTGGAAAGGCTAGGCATGTTCCTACCAGAACTTGATTGACACATATCAATTACCAACCCTGACAGAGTGTGACGTGCTTGGTTCAATATAGAACCCCGGCTTTCCTTCCTGTGCCTTCGCACATCTTTCGTATTTATTTATTTATCAACGTTTGTCGCACCCAGACATTATTAAACCAATGATTCGACGGCAAGTTTTCACAAGCAATGCCGCTCCTGATTTCAAGGCAAAATTTAGTCCATGGTGCTGATCCTCATTTAGGTCAGCTCATCAAGCAGGTAGACAAGGTAAAGGACCCAAGACTTGGGACATTGTCAAACCCTGATTGCACAGTGAACGTCAAAGTAGGCAGTGGTTTGGGAGTGTGTCAAGTCCGAATGCTTCTGGACTCCAACGTGAGAATTTTAGGCGTTCAATTTGTAACACTACTTCTGCATCAATGCATTACGTCCATTATTCATTGAAGTGTGTTTTATGTGATCACTATATCTAATATCACTAAATTGATTCAAAGGCTACGCAATCAACTCTCCCTAACGACAGTCTGCAACTGCAGATTGCTTGTATATTTTGAGAATCTGCCGTATTGTGTACACATCTGATTGGACAACTTGTTTAGGTGTCATTAGAGAGGATTGAGGTAGGAGGTGTTTTGTCCCTAATTGAATTTGCTCACTTGAACTTGGCGTTTAGTTTGGCCAAAAGATGTTCAGCTGAACATCGTAAATTTTTCTTTGTCATGAGCACTGTGTTATGTATCTCTAATAAATGATTGTCTACTTTTGGCAGCTTTTGCCCAAATTCGCGAAGACTAGCTGTTCTACTTGGGCTTTCATCTGTACACTTCTAGCTCTAGCAACATATGCGTCACTTTGCATCTCCAAAAGTCGAGACACAGCACGAGGAGCTGCCTTCCTCGTGAAGCTGGCCCCAGTCAGGTCCGCCAGTGATGCCCCCTGCCTCCCAGTGGCACTCCATTCCATAGTGCCTATCATTAACGTGGACCTGCCAGAACTGCCTCCCTCACCAACTATTCGAATGCCTTTGTCTTCCAATGCGTCCACGTCGCTTTCTTCCACAGGTACCTCCCTTTGTGAGCTATCAGAAAAGAGAGAATCAGGAGGAACAGCAGCTGAGCAGATGAGTATTGTGTTGGTTTCATAGAGTATGTCAATAAGATTGATGAATCGCCGGGCCTCATTCTCGCAGCTGGGGTCTGCAAGCCTCGGAATTCTGCTTATCACCAAAACCCTTGCATAAAATATCAGTTCTAGGTCAAAATGCGAAACTGCAAAACACTCTCGAGAGGAGCTGTGAATAGCTTAGGCCCAAGTTCTAATTCAAGAGAAGAATTAGGGTATCCAAGACGCTCCAATTCTCTACCATCTCTTCTCTTTGGCCTTCAGATCCTCTTATATCTTGAGTTCAAGAATTAATGCTTTGATACTACGTCTATTATAATAGACAAGTGTGGGTACTACCAACCACACTGCTCATGAATGTCATGGATATTGTTGAGATGAAGAGTCATCTCATTCACTTTGTTGTTTATATATACACATATATACAGTCTAAAGAAAATTCTTACTTGTGTCAGTGTCTCTCACCTATCAAGAAGTAAGACGGTGAACTTTTCAGCAATTGCAATGTAGTCTGCAGCTCCAAATGCTGACTTACACAAAGAAGAGAACGAAGCCCGTGCAACATCTTTGGCAGCCGATATCTGAAACATTCTGCCCATAAACCCCACTATGGACTGCAAACTCCCTTCCACTCCTGGTGTCACAGAGCATTTTTTTCACTGAGTAGCTTCAGTATTGCACTTTGCACGTACTGAACTCTCAACTGCTCACATGGACGAGAACATGAAAATTACAGAAATGACTACAAATTGAAATCGAAAGATTAACACATTACTCGTTAACATTCAACCTAAAAACAACAACAGAGAAGATTTAAGTTCAGATTAAATTAGTGACTGGAACTTCACCTGTCAGCTTCAAAAAAATGTGATCCATGATGCCCTCAACATTGTCATCTAGAGGACAATAGTATAAACGCCCAGACCAAGCATGGCGACGCCGGTAGTCGTTTCCATCCACTGAATTCAAACTGTAGACATTGCAGTACTCCTTTAGCTGGCGGATGAATGGCAAGAACTGTCACGCATATGAAAGTGTAAGTATGACATAATCCTCAAAAAAAGCAAATCCAGAAATGAAGCTAGTCGTCCATGTATTTCGTATGACTAAAGCAAAGCGCCTCAGGATGTCAATTAGAAACGCAGGTGGCTTTCGCAAAGGAGATTCCCAGAGAGAGAAAACCAAAAAGTAAATCACTGACCAAGTGGCGATTCAAACCGTCTTGATAAAGTTGATCCGGCACCGTGTTAGAAGTAGCGACTACTACGATGCCCATGGGCCACAGAACTTCAAACAAGCGCTTCAGTATGAGAGCATCCGCTATGTCTGTTACTGTGGTTCCAGTCCAATAGTCCACAATTCAAAGAGGTACTTGTTAATCTTGGGAAACAATGATCAAAGCAAAGCACAACATATAAGGCGATTTGATGATTCAAGGCAATGATTTGTCAAGAAAGACCAGGATGATTATGTATTACTCAGCAGATAGAAGCACTAGTAGAAAATTCACCACTAGAGGCAATTTTTTTATAAACCCTGACTGCATTACAATTGACAGGATTTAACACGACTAGGTTTTCTAGAATACCTCTTAGGAGGGTGGGTGGGTACTGCTGAAAGTTAGTCAATAGAAGAAGACGACATACCTTCAACTTCGTCTAAACACAATAGACGTGATTGGTCAAAAAGCTGCAAGGCCACCACTTCGATTGCGTTGGAGACTCTGCCGTGCTTGTGCAACCGTTTGTGCACATCCAATCTAGCAAACTCAAATTTTCACCATCAGGTACTTGCAGAATGTAGCATATTACGATACAGGAGAAGTACTATGATCGTTAAATTAGCAACTCAAAGAGCAAAGAGAGGCCAACATGAATGAATGGAAGTGCACACGGCGTTTTCTGCGCACAGGTACTTGGTTGTAGAAGAGATCCATCAGAAAAGTTTTGCCAGTTCCCACAGTCCCATGCATGTACATGCCCTTCGTTGCTGGAGGTCGGTACCACCTGGCTATTGGCGTCCACCACCTGCCAAAGCCGAATTCATGAGTAAACTCACAATCAGATATATGCAATTAGAACGTCCATAGAATGTCGCTGCTAGATTTAACATCTTCTATTCTTACACCAACTTCAAAAATGTATACAAAAGCACATCTGAGTTTGAAAGCATTTAAGAGTTAACAAAGAAAGGTTTACTGATAAACGTCGAGAAAAAGAAGATTTCAAATTAGGATATACTCACCTGGTCTCCTCAGCCTGTCCCAATTCTTGATAAAGTTTCTCAAGTGCTTCCACAGCTCTCTCCTGCTCATAGCCAAACACCGTAAATGTCAAATTAACATCGGCCTTTCTTATTTTTCGAAGGTATCATCAAAAATAAGAAACACATTGACGGACCCTCAAAATACATATACGCACTAATGTCATCACTTCAGTAAATCTACATCATCTTCTACTTCTTCTTTTTTTCTTTCAACAAGATTGCCATATAGCAACTGATCCTAGAACTAAAATTAAAACTGCATGCCAGCAGTTCCTACCAAGGCAGTCGCATTGACATGAATCACAGTATTTCTTCCAAACTGAGTGGCTGTCAAGAATCACGTAACCCTAGATTTTTGAAAAAAATTCCCGAGCAAGAATCACCGAAGAACTATGAATCGGGAAAAAACACGAAACGAAGGACCCACCTGCGCCAAATTTCCAGGCTCCAAATCGCCCCTCCGAACGTAGTCTTTGTAAGTTTCCAAACAACCCGAGCCAGCAGTAATCCCATACCACCGCAGTTGCATCCTCTCACCTGCCACAAGTAAACATATATATCAACACAACAACCTTGCCAATTGTAAACAACCGATCCTTTCTCCTCCCAAACATGTTCTCCACACCAAAATTCGAAATCAAATCACAGAGATCGTCGATTACAGAGAAGGATGCAAAGAAGCTCACCCCACGGGAGGAGAGAACGCAAACACGACGCCATCACGAATCATAACCTGAGTTCACCGTGGCCACTATGAGGGCCCAAATCACGTACTAAGCTCCCAGCACAACAATGGACTCTGGCTATGGCGGATTGATCAGCAAGGCCTGCGGCATTCGGACCCATCTCACCCATCGCCACGCTTCTCAGCAGCACTCACGTCTCTGAATGAGAGTGTAAAGCTTCTGGTTACCGACCTTCAGCTGGCGCTCGTGTCCACCTGGGTCGAATTACAGCCACGTCAAATGCCACGTTGTTGCACCGTATGTCAACGAGTTAGGCAAAATCAATATGTAATGTCTTTGCGCAACTGCCTATAAAAATGTACCTCATGGAACTTTACATAGTTTTTGTTAGAGGTTATTAATTTTTTGATAGAGAATATAGCTTACATTTTTACTACTTGTTTGTAGTAGAAAAGATTGTATATTTTTTAGTTTAATATCAAAAAAACATTGTCTTTGATTGCAATTTACCTATTATTAGTTCTACTATAAGATTTTGTGCACCAAATATACTTTTGCTTTCTACTTTGTGAGTATTTTTTAACTTGTGTATAAAAGACATTTTACCAATTGAAAACAATTTATCACTATGCATAAAGATGGAAGTAATTTTTTTATGGATGTAGTTTTAATTCTTATATGTTGCACTATTTGTGCTTGTGTCTAACACAAGTTCAGGTCTAACTAAATCTTGTTCAGATTTTCCGAAATTGAGACTACCTATGGTATTATGGTAGAGGTTGCTAGCTCAAATTAGGTTTAGTAAGAAACACATGTACAAGCTAGAGGTTATAAAGCTATGATTTAACACCACCTAAAATTTGATGAACAAGCAATTGAGGTTCAAGGCTACATTACACCTAGTTTTATGGCTCCACTACCCAATTTTTGAATGCAAAGAAATATGGAACATATTGTTTACCACAATTGATTGAATTTTGAAAATTGGAATCCATATTTGGAATCAAAGATCCCCCAAATATTTAGAGATTACATAGATTAAGCAACTACAAAATATGGAGCACACAAAGACTAGATGTATTCTAGCTTTGGCCGCAATTGAGCATGATTCATATAATCAGTCTATTGAAATTTGCCAAATACTTATAGAAGTTGAAAAAAGATTCCAAATTTTTTTTGAATTTTATTGAATGACATCATATTGAGTGAAATATGACATAAGCTATCACTGCAAAGTCCTCCAAATATTTGTAGAAATTGAGAGAGTGTCAAAAAAATAGTTTTTATTTTATTCTAGTTCATGTCAAATTGTCAATCAATCATAAACATCAATTATTGATTTTGTCATCAACTAACACTTTTGTATGTTCTATACATGTCCTTTGTTTGCCATAGTGAGCCTTATTTTGCTTCAAACATGTTTTATCTTTAGTTCAGAAGTTGTTATTCAAGTTGAGAAGTTTTATTATATAGTCAAACTTTCACTCAACAATCAAAACCACCTTCCAATACCATTTGATTAGTCAAATCAATGTACACACAAAACTAACTTAAAACATACTTCCCAACTAACAGTGAGAAACATCACGGTGTAAATGGTGTACACATTGAGCTCACACCAAGAATAATTCGATTGAATTTTTTTGAAAGTGGTGTATTTTAAGCTCTCCAGACCGGGGTCAACTCATACCAAACTGAAAAAACAAATGAGCTTTCAGCTTCAAGAAAGGCACCCATTGGGCAGGATTTTGAAATTGTACTTTAACAGCACCTTCCCTGATTGTCAAGAATTTCAACCTTGCTGGTTAATTTGTTACTGCTCATTAGATCTCCCTCCGTCCCGAAATGAATCCAGGGTTTTCAAATATACTCGTCCCAAGTTAAATTCAACATCGGTTCTCCACAACTTGATGAACAACAATTAAAGCTAGTTCAAACACCCTAAAGTAAAAGAATTTGTAGATACCACGCTCAAGAGACTATATTGTAATTCAATCCTTGCAAATGGAATCAAAACGCAACCTCTAACCAACCAAAGGCAAAGAATTTCAATCCACAACTACACAGAAACTGCTACTAACAAATCCCTTGTTGAGAATTGCCTGGACTTGAATCATATGACATTGTTGGAATTGAATAGAAAGGACTTCAGTGGACATCACTACACCAACAATTCTTGGAGAATGATCAAAATTAATACCACTGGAGCAATTCCAAAAAGGGCAAAAATTTGTTGATTTCACCGCTTGTTTTCAATATGTGCCCCTTTGTTGTTAACTTCCATTCTTTCATGCCTAGTGGAGTTTAGTAGAAGCTACAATAACTACCCAATCTTTTGAAAATAGGAGCTATTCACACTAATTTAGTCATTTCTATGAAACCCTAGATTTATTTTAGGACCAAGGTAGTACTAAATTTTTGCAGGCTTTGTAGAGCATATATATTTCTAAAGCAATTTGGAAAAATCTGGAAAGGAAATGTTTGTAGAGGTATTGCAATGGTTCTCATCCTAATATGGTTGGTGAAGGTTGGAAGGAAGGACGGATGCCAAGCACTTTTGCTGCATGACAGAAAGACATGGAATAACAAAGCAACAAGGAAGCCTACCAAATCGGTAGCTCTGACTCTAGGGCCTTGCACATGAGCTACCGTGGAGGCTCCGTGCAATCCCTGATGGGGCACGGCAAGGTGGCCCCCACCAGTAGAACAAAAGCCTTGACTAGTTGTTTATTTGGAGACTCTAAGTTACCCCAAGCTTAGTAGGGTGAAGGCGAGGTGGAAGGCATGAGGTGAAACCGTGTCAAAATAACTTGCATGCAATAAATTTCATTCCATATAGGCTGGCTCTTACATTTAGTCGGCTTGGTGGATTTGGGTTGGTTCAAGCTAAATGGACCAAACCCGCCAAACCCGAAACTCATATCCAATCCCTAATGAACCCATCAGACTCCATGTGCAAGGCCCTTCTGCTTTTACAAGGCAACTTGGTATATTATCATTCACACTTTACACCTATTGGTGCCAACTATTCCCTAATTTATCCCAACACTTGGCATTTGGCATAGAAATAATTTGATCAAGTTGAATATGAGCCCCAGTTGAAGGCAACCCGAACCGGTGAGAAGCATATACGTTACAATGAGTCAATAGGTCTCAAATGCCAGAAGACTTGCAGTGCAGTGATGTAATTCTAGTTGCTTATAGACCTGCCATAGCTGGAATTCATTTATATGATGGGAGCTGAGTTTTTCTGGCCATGGTGAGGTTAGATTATGATTTGTGATGGCACCGTCTTTGCGTTCTCTCCTCCTATGGGGGCTTCTTTGCACCTTTTTCTATAATTGAAATTCTCTAAAATTATTTTGAATTTTGGTGTGGAGTTTCAAATTTGGAAGGATTGGTTGTTCAATATTGACTATTTTGGTGTGTTGATACAAAACTTGTGGCGTAGCAACTTTTTTCTCCGTGAGGAGATTGAAGAGAAAGAAATGGGGGGATACATCTATGTAAACATCCATGGCTTCAATCAATAAAGATCAATTATTGCAAAAACGTAGTAGAGACACAATGACTTCCACTTTGCACCAAGACACAACCAAAAGACTCCTATCATTTCACACCGGTTGGTGCAGATAAGCTAGAGGGCAAACTGATCTGGCATGCTGGTACATACCAACTATGTTTCATTTTCAATCTTGGCCTCTTGATTCCTCAATGTGCAAGCACAATATAGTGTCTCCAAGTTGACACTTGCGATAACCCCCATGTGTGGATGACATCCCGGGTGAGACATTAAAAGATGATACCCTATAATCCTATACGTGTCCTTGAAAAAATCTTTATTGATTTTTTAGAAAAACTACGTGAGTTAAAATTTAGGGTCCATTTACAAGGCTATTATAGGGTCCATGAAATGTTGTATATATATATATATATATATATATATATATATATATATATATATATATAAATTAGGTTGTATAAAAATATTATGTAGTAGGAATTTTTATTAATAAGTTAGCCTTGATAGATTGGGGCCATGCAAAATTTTCATGGTACAACAAGTATAAATGTGGACTAGGATTTTTAGCATCACATGACGACTAGACATCTACTAAACAATGAAACGTTAAGATTCAATCTAATTTCCATTAGATCCATATATATTTGGACAGCTTGTACATCAAAGTCAAAGGACATATTAACAAGCCATCAATAAATTTAATAAATTAATAAAATTTTGGATGGCCTGGACAACCCGTTGATGACTTGTTTGTTGAAATCAATAGATAGGTTATTCAAGGCATTAAGATTTTTTTTTTTGGCTAACATAAATTCTAATGCGTCAAGATGCGTAAAAAATTTACTCAAAATCTCCATAAAGGTCATTACTTAATATCTTATCTCTGTAACTATACTTAAAAACACTTAAAACACTTAAAACACCTCTTTCTCTTATAGTGAAGTTAAAGGGTGTTTTGGAAGAGAAAAAGTCTAAACTTGCCAATTTTTTATAGATTATATATATATATTTGAATTCCAAAATTAAAAAAGTGAGTTAAATAAATACGGCAGTGTTTGGAAACAATTTCAGTCCATTTGGCCATATGGACTGAAAGATTATAATGTCTGAAGTGGAAAAAAAATTGTTTCTCATTATTGAGAAACAAGGTCAACAATCTATGAGCCCCTCTTGGAGTGGAATTTTGATCTGTATGAAAATGAAGATTTTGACCATTTATAAATATATGATGTTAAATTCTATGATGAAAAATTTTAGAAGCAAATATGGACTCTATCTTATTCCTAAATCACCTAGCAATGCAAGGAGGTTAATCCCTAAGCACTCAAACGACCATTTTTTGGTCGCAACTTGACTTTGGACAAAAATTTGGGGCAATTTTTTTTTTTTTTCAATTTTTCTTCCCCCTAAAAGATTGAATTCTCTTTCAATATTTATATTTAAAACTAATATTGCTACGGTCAAACAAAAAATTATAAGAGAAAAGTGGCACAAAGTGCTTAAAATGGCACAAAGTGCTTAAAATTGGCCTAGTGTTGAAAAACTTATTACTTGAGAAAAGTGTTGGTGTTCTCATTACAATATCTTATGCATTTTTTCACAAATCAACAGAAGAAACCAAATCTTGACCAATAAAAAAAAATTCAAATACTAAAGGAAGAAATTGTAATTTTGGTGAATTTTTGAAGTTATATCTTCAAAATTCATTTGAAGAAAATTTAAAAATATGTTTATAATTTTGACTGTACAAATACTTTCTACTTTTCATACTTTACATTATCTTCTTTGATGCAAACTTCAAAAAAGTTATAGAACTTGTATTTTATAACATATTTGTGTTTTGTCCAAACCCCTTAGGCTTTGGGGGATTAAGAACATTGGCATTACACTAGTCATTTTTTTGATGATTTCTTGTACAACGAAGAAATCTTTTACTTGAAATCCAAATGGTAGAAAAATTATAGATAAACATTAGGAATATGTGGAAAAATTTTCAAGAACTTTGACTTCACAAATTGCAAGATAGTAGACTTGAAATTAGAAGAATATGTTTTTTCTTGAAGCCACCTCAAGATAGCAAACAAAGTATGACCCCTCTTAGAACGTGATTTGAAAATTAAATTTTTTTTGACAATTGTATGCTTTATTTTATTAGATACATACATGCCAAATTTCAAAAGTTGATGAGCATTTGTATAAAAGATGCTCAAATTGCCTTGGATGGTAAAAAAGTTCAAAACTACATAACTTTTGATTCAAGCACCCAATTAGAAAAAACAAACAAACTATATTCCCACTAAGAAGGTATATATTTACACCTTGTTTCAAAATTTTGTAAACATCCAATCAAAATTGACTTCATAAGAATCTATCCAAATTTTCAATTGTTCATTCAGTGAACAATCGACCTTTACAAGATTGACCTTTATAGGATCAAACTAACATTGATCAATGTCAATTGAGTTGAATTGATTGTTATTGGTTTATGGTGTATCCCCTATACATGTATGTAGTAGAGGAAAAGGAAAATTTGTGAAGTAGGACTGGGGCTAGAAAAAATTGAACACTTAAATTTTATATGTAAAATAGCCCCACTTAAAAAAAACATACATGAATTTACAAAAAACATAGAGTATTGAAAATAAACCCCTTGCAGCTTTTTATATAAAAAGCTTATTATTTTAAATGCAATAATTAAGGTAAACAGTCCCACATCAAGTATCCTCTTAACTCAGATGTATACCTTAAATTAGAAAGAGTGATGTCCCCAAGTATGTGACCCAAGGTACAAAAGTGCAAAACAGATCACCTACTATGAACTCTAGATGTCTAATAGCAGACGGCGTGGGTCTTCCACGTTGTCTTTGACGGCCCGTAGAAATAGAACGGCTTCTCTTCCATCGATGAGTCGGTGGTCATATGTAAGGGCCACATACATCATAGGCTTCACAACAACATCATTGCCTACTGCCATAGGGCGCTTTTGGATTGAGTGCATACCCAGAATTGCAGACTGCATCCACATAACATAATCAAGTATTAATATGGTGAGAAAGAAACCAAGTAAGGTTTATACACTGAAAAGCATCCAATAAAGCATCTGACCATGGATCATACTTGAGCCCTAACTTAACTATTGCCAGAATTGTTGGCAAGTAATAGATGCTTCCAAAATATATAAGCACGTATTCTCTCGACACCAAATGAACAAACTATGAATTTTCAAAGAGTTACCTGTGGCGGGTTGATGATAGGCGTGCTGATGAGACTTCCATAGACACCGCCATTCGATATGGTAAACGTACCGCCAGCCATATCATCTATTGAGATGCTCCCATCATTTGCCTTCTTGCCAAGTGTGTTGATGGTCTTCTCAATTTGTGCAAAATTAAGGTGATCAGCTCCCCGGACCACTGGTACGACAAGTCCCTGCACGTGTAGGAACTCAATTTCTTAGAATCAACATCCAAAAGATCCCTTGATGATAATCCACAGACTATGCCAACAAAATTTCACATCAACTTCAAAACTCTTGACCTTGGCAGTTCCAACAGCGATACTGATGTCAACATAGTCTCTGTAGATGATGTCATCTCCATCGATTACTGCGTTCACTGCAGGAAATTGCTTGAGTGCACTGACGGCTGCCTGTAAACACACATTCGAAATCAGCAGAGAAAACTGTTAACAAAAAGTCAGCAGCATTAACGAGCAAAAAAATGCTGACGGTTCATGTCATTAGCACCACTTGAAATGAGAACAAGCAGCTGCATGACACGAGGATCCGCTCCTAATATTTTCAACATAACGTAAAGCAGTATCAGTGTCACTACATATTGCACTTCAGTTTTTCATGCGAAATACGTGTTAATTGCAATACGTGTTATGAGAATGCAAAAATGTTACCCTAGAGTCTGCAGTACATGCTGCTACGTGATGCACATTAATTGGTGACGTGACTCAGCAAGACCGTTTCTTAAAATCACTCAAACTACAGTACTATTTAGTCACAACAATCCTTCTATGTCGAGGGGCAGAGCCAATCAATTTACTGTTTCTTGGCCATCTACAGGTCAGACAACCGCCGATGACACAGGAATAAATCAATATCGATTGATAACAGAAAGCAAACAGGAGTACAAACTCCATGAAGTGCTGGAACTCAGTTACCTTCACAAATCCAGACATGAAACCCAATTTCACACCATGTTTCTCTTGAAACAAATCCTTGTGCTGAGTGCGCATCTGCATCAAATTGGACCTGCATATCATAAAAATTTGTTCAAAAGTGGTAGTCATTGTGTACATGTCCAACAACCCTTTGCTTGGGAAAATCCAAAAGGATATTCCACTACCGGCAGCTAACACGAATCCTACAGATGGCTTTCAAAGACTATTGACCAAACGACAGAAATGAGGTTATAATCAGCACTAAATCAGCCAGAATATCTGCAAGTTTCAACCTGTAAACCAGTTCAGGGTAAGAATCAGAAGCTCACATATCAATCTCATTGAAGGTCGTAAGTAGTGCAAAGGTATTTTGAGAATCCTTTAGCCTAGTGGCCACTCTCTTTCGCAACCGGGTCATTGGAACCTGCAAACGAAAAGAACATAATATAAAACCTCTCTGATCACAACATTCCATTCCAAAACACAGTGCAAGTGTACTACCATGAACTATGTCATCTTAGATAACGCACACGCGTGTATCCAAGCCACGGCAATTGTTCACCAGTGGGAAAAGTCCCCAGAGATATTCTAAATCTAGAATACCACACGGGTTTGTATTTTCTCAAAGTGATTGTAGCTACTACCAGACATGAACTTACCCTTCGTTCTCCTCCCTTTGAGGGCATGTGTACTTCGGTTCCCGAGGTAGATTTAGGTTGGGCGGGTGCCGGAGGTGGTGCTTTAGGTGCAGGCGGAGGAGGACGTGGCGAGTCCTTGTTAGGAGAGGAGCTAGAAGCAACCGCGGTTTTAGGAGGAAGTGGAGGGACAGAGTCGTCTTTTGAAGGAGGAGCCGAGTCTTTCGAAGGAGCGGCCGACTCTTTAGAAGGAGAAGCCGAGGGGGCTCCACTCTCTCCAACGGCCACTCGAGCAAGTTGTGTTCCAGCTTTAACAGTGTCACCCTCTTTGGCTAGAATCTGCAATACCAGTACCAGCGTTATACAACTGGCTTGATGAATGTGGAGCTTGAACTCTGCGCGGAATTGAGAAGCTCAACACAATGCAAGTGACATAAACATGGCCCACCAGATGATAAAAAAATTCCAGAGCCGACAAAAGTTAACTTCAGCACTAAAAGACATAGATAATCATTCCAAACAGGAAGCATATCATATAAACGACACCTCGCTAAAAAAAATTCGAAACTGCATACATGTGGATGTCAATTTTCAAACTAGCAGAGCAACTAAAGGTTGCATAGACATTTGTATACATAACTCGATACCAGGCCACAATTCCTAGCTTTCTATATCGAATTAATCTCAGGTATTGATGGATGCAGAGACAAGACCCTTTATTCCAAAAAAGGTACCTCTTCAATCTTCCCAGCAACATCACTACGTACATCAATAGTCACCTGAAGATCACAGCATCAAAGTCAAACAGGCAATAAATAATGGGTTACAAATGTCCTAGAATATTGTTTCGAGCACAAGAGTAAATAAGGGGGAACAATTTATATCAACCATTACTCTTGCATGTATCAGCAAATCAAACTAAGCTTTGAAACTCAAGAAACTAGTGCTCAAAGGGAGGAAAGCCAAAAAAGAGGATGAGAGTAAAGATAAAAATGAACCTTGTCGGTCTCGATCTGGGCGATGATCTCATCCACAGCCACAGCATCGCCAGGTTCTGTAAGTCTCAAAATCCATTAGTCTTATTATTATACACTGTCCTTCAAACAGAAAATTCGTTTAACTCTAATTACTCACAGAAAGGATGCTGCCGGATCGGTAAAAGAAAACAGTTGTTGCCCGTCAGGTAACCACGTACGCTTTAGGATTGCTATCAGTGAGCCATCTTCAATAGACTCCCCCATGAACGGAACAACCACCACCCCAGGTTCCTCTGCAATAAGTTCCGTAGAACCAGACCAACCACCTCGTAAGAATCCCACAATCATACACCAAAAAGGCTTAAGGGGACAGGAGTAATATAGAAGGCCCGCCGCTCAGACTCCATTCCTTAGAGAATTGAAGTCGACAAAGTCCTCCCTTGAAATATAGAAGACCCTAGTGTATAATTCAAAGGTAGGAAAAATCGACCCCTAGGGTATCCCATATTTGTAAATTCAGTAATACCAGAAGTGGGACGGCTTGCGCGACCTAGCGGCTGTTCAGGTGGTCATACACCACAAGGCTTGTGATTTACGAGGGTATTCAAAGAGCATCCTAAAGCCGGGATGGAAGTCTTCATATAGAATGAAGAGTTTCCTACTACGGCTAACAATCCCTACAGAATGTTGAGTTTCCTCGTCAAGGTCCTCTATGGTACAAGCTAGCCAGACTTCGCTCATACTGTAAAATTCGACCCACCAAATTACATGCACGGTCCCACACAAAGAGAAAGGCATGACTATTAGCACTCAATCAGTGGTGCTAGTGATACCTGATCCTGATGCGTAACCTCTGGTCCATTCTTGCCAAACTGGTCGCCTGCTGCCAATAAACGACTCACTACAATGAACCACACCCAAAATGGTCAAAAAAATGCAATCATCTGCATAAATACATATTGACCCAAACTAACGATAAACACACATCTCCAAAGATACCCTAATAGATTCACGAAGTTATTAGTGAAAACATAATTCTTAATTCTAATAAAAAATTGAATCAGTATTAGATAATCTCAAGTTCGTTTTCACTCACCAGTTGTAAATCACCAATTTCTAGTTGACATCAATGCAAATTGTGTTATCGTAACATAAACCTCAAATCGACTCATCTATATATGAATCTAATGCCTACTAGCATAGCAGTAAGAGCCTAGTCAAGCAAACGGGGGTATTTTTGGGACTTAAAACTCAGAAAATCAAAAAACATAATAATCCCAAGCTTGACCACTGGCTTCACAATCAGGCACCCAGTAAACCCTAAACATTATAACATGAATCCATACAGCTCCTGAAACCCTAGAGACAACGACCTTCCACAAACCCTAAACCAAGTCCACGAAACCCGACCGGATCCCCTCTCTAAGAGATTCTTTCTAGAGCTAACAAGTAGTCGACAGTACTGTCCACACCTCAACTCCACGCGGGAAATCCCATCTGCAACACAGAAACCAATTCACAAATTCTAAGCAAATGTACAAAGAATCCACTTCAATGTCGAGTTATAATTCCAAAAAGAAATCAAATATCAGATTTGCAGCAGACGACAAAATCGCAAACACACTTGAATTAAACTCCAAATGGCTAGCATATGCACGCCACACATCCAGCTTAACCTAACGCCTTCAGATTACCCTAATCGCTAGCTTAGAACACAGAATGCCTAGTAAACCTAATAAATCAGACAAGCGGATCCGCACACCGCGAAAACCTAAAAAGAATGAACCTCCCTGTCAACTAATCAAAAATCGAACTAAACACAAGAATTACCTAAAGCTGGCGAGGGCGACGCCACATACTCCCGCACAGGTGCCGCCAATCCTCTCTGCCAACCATCCACACCAAACGCCAACCGTCAAATTCCACGCATACCCGGCGCCGATCGCGATTCTGTAAGTGGCAAATCTGTAAATGGAAGAGAAGGAAAAGGGGACCTGGACGAGGGCGGAGGACGAGGCAGTCGCACGCAGCGCTTGCGAGCGCAGCAAGCGCACGAGAGCGCGCTCCATCACCATGGCAGAGCTCTGCAGCTCCCGAGAATAGGAGCTGTGTTTGCCGTCGACGATCTGCGCAAGAAAGCAAGCGGATCAAGTGCAAGGGATCGTTTCAAATGGTTTTGGTAGTTGCAACGATGGGTTTTGTGATGCTGGCGATGGAATGTGCGGGATGGACGCCAGCGGCACTGGGACTCTCGGGGAAGAAGGTGACGACCTTAACCCTCGCCCTGGTCTTTCGGAAGCTAAACAAGCCTTGGGTTAGGAGGGAACTTAACCCCACGGTAGAAGCAACCCAAACCGACACTTTTGGTGCCCCTACGGAAAAAAGAATAGTATCAAGAATGTTAGCTTCCTTGAGAGTGAATCAAAGGAAGTTGTTTTGTAATTTTTTTGACACTTCCTCAATATTTCATGAATTTTCAAAGTTGAAAGCATAAGGTATATATATTATACCATTGAACTTCCCTTAACCCCTAAATGTTTAGAGTCTTCTCTAGAATTGATGATTTGGAAAAAATCATTATAAAATATTATTTGGAAGAATAATCAAAATTGATATACAAATGAAAGTTGTATGTTTTGAATTTTAGATTCCATCCATATGGTTAGATTCACCAATGCTATCACCAATATTCTTTTATGAATTTTGAAAGGGAAAATTTTAAAATTCCTTCAAATTTTGATTACAAACAAAATATTATCATTTTTTGAGTGAAACTTGTTGGAATGGATTTGATAGGATTTTTCTCGGCATGGTGATTTTTTAGAATTTTTGTGTTCTTTACATCTATGACCTTGTTTTTGCAAATCTAGTTTTGAACTAGGGTCAATGCAATTTTGTCTTGGTCAACCACTTGACATACTTCCACATTTGTGATTATAGAAAAATATGTGCTCTAGTAACACCAAATCCAACGCATAGGTAGGAAAAGAACTTGAAAAAGCATCTCCACAAATGAGGATGACTTTTATCCAAGCAGCAATGAGCAAGAAACAAGAATATGAATTTGTTCATTGTCCATAAATTGGACATTGGACCGCTCCAGGGTTAAAGTAAAAATTGTTTTGCATTTATTGGTTCAATCTCTAAAGAACTCTTCATCTCCTTTTGGTTGTTCTTAAGAGCCTGTAGTCAAAGAATGAAGGTGGTCATTTAACCCTATGAAGGTGAAGAATGCACATGTTTTTCCAAGAATGTGAATTTTTTTGGATAACCATCTTGACAATAGGGTTGCATCCTTCTAGGGTTAAAGACCAAATTAAATTGTCACAAATTGGGTGGTGGCGCTTAGTGTTAAGGTAAGTGTACCTCAAGAATTCATTCACAGCAAAGGTGAAGAAAAGGTAGCATATAAATTTTAACTTTGTGGGATTAACAAGAATTTAATCATGAAACATTGCAGTAGATAAAATATTTCCAATGAATGAATTTCAAAGTTATTGTAGAAGCAAAAAATGTACCAATTCATCCAAGAATTAATTTGATATTTCTTAGCTATCTATATTATACTAAAATATTTTTATTAAAAAGATATTATTTCTAATAAAATGCCTATTATTTAAACTAAAATATTTGTACTACATTTATATAGGAAGATATTAAAAAATCGTTAGATGTTTTTTGGAGGGTTTGGAAGGCCGTTTCAAGCCTAATCAGTGTTGTTCCCTTAGCAGTTAAAGAACAACCGTTGTTAAACAATTCTAGACAATTCCAGAGTATGGGAACCCCAGGGGAACTTGTAGCCCTCTACAAGGGCTGAAAAAATGTAATGGTAGTCATTATCATAGCCATCACAAACACAAAATTATAAACAAACAAGTAATAAAATGATTATATAAAGGCATCTCAAAATTGTCCTTCACAAAATCCAAAAAACAAAAAGGACTCGTGTTTCTTACACATTAAGAATCTACAAAAATGATAAAATTGAACATATAATATGTGTGCTAACAGTTAAATATTTATTTCATTCAAATGTGAAATGAAGTAACTTTTTAATATGGTTGAATTCTCATCATTTTCACTTCAAATTGCAATTAGAGAAAAATGAAGTCCTAGCTATTGCCACTAGCACTATCTAATTGATTTATATCATTTCAGTACATTTCAATGTTGAAACAACACATACCTTTGTATCTTTGTAAAACAACAATTACTTTTTGAGATCCTTCCAAATTTGATTTGATCATCATCTTAGGGTATTACTATATGATCACCATGTTTATAAAATATTATTTTGAAATATCAAATGAAATATCAAAGTAGGCTCAAGAGAAGGTGCCTCCTTATTATAGAATGAGACAATTTTTGCAATTTCTTGTAATGTGGAAGAATAAAACTTGCCAATTTTACTTGATTTCCCGCCTTTGAGCAAAGCTTGCCAATTTCACTTGATTTGAGATTAAAAAAAAATTGTACCTATCTATTTGCTTAAAAATGGTTCCAATGAAAAGAGTAAGTGTTTTCATGATTTTCACCATTGAAAACTGAAATATGTAAGTGTTGATTTGGAATTATTTGTGATTTCTACTTATATAAAAAAAACATTACATTTCAACAATTGCAAGATGGAATGTGTAATGAGTTTGATAGCTTTTCATGTGAATTTTTTTTTTTGAAAGTGCATTTTAGTGTGCTAACACAATTTCTAGTTATTCATGTCGCCTCTAATTCCAAAAAACTCTTATATGCAAATATCTCAAACATTGTAGAGAGGGGCAGTGTACTAAAAATATGATAAGTGCATTTCTCTTGTTATAATCTCACAACTCCTATGCAATTTCACACTCAAAACTAAGGTGCACACTTATAAACAAGCTTTTTGAACAACTATACGATTAGATTTTTTTTTTTTAAATTGCTTCATTGGAGATAACTACAAGCCCATTCTTTTGTTTACACATAGAAAAACATACTTGAAAAGGCTTAGGCACTTAGGGGTTAAAATGGAATTGAATGCATTAATCTCAATAGTCTAGCATGCATATTTAACCTTGTGAACCTTTCTTTTTTTTAAGTTGTGAAACTTACATTCAAAAACAAGTTCACTATATTATTTTCTCAAGAAGTTTCTATAATTGCCCACAAAACAAAAACCTTCATAACATTCACTTTAATAATCCAAATGAAATGAATAAAAGCTTTCCATGTAAACCAAAATATCACCTATCACTAATGAATTTAAAAAAATAACAATTCCTAATTTTTGTGAATTTTTTTGCTACCCAATCCCCCATTTTGAGGTTATTGTAACATAACTTTTACTTGTAGGCACCAATCGAAATAAAAATTATATTCCTTGAAAGCTAATATGTGTTTCTATCTTACAAAAAAGTTCCAAAAGATCAAGTCAAAATTTGAGGTTACTCAGCCTACCCAAAATCAATTTTGTCCCTCAAGGCAACAATGGGACTTTGGGGGTTGACCAAGGCACGTCATTCCATCTCTGAAATTAGTCAGCCTTCCTTTGTTCCGTACACATCCACAAAACCATTCTACAAAAGAGATCATGAATCAGAAAATAACTAAAACACTGAACTGAACAAAGGTAAGCTCTTGGACACAACCAGACAAATACCTGGAAGGCACGTAAGTTAGATATCCAAATGATAAGCAAAACTGAAGATTGAGGTGCTGGACAAAAAAATATTCGCTGTACAAAAGTCCGTTTTCAAATAGTTTTCAAAAGCCTACTGGAGGCAACGTCTGGTAATTAATTGAGTTCACTGCAATCTTCCACGTGCAATGTTTGGAAATGTGATTTTGAGTCGTCTAGCTAATTAAGCAGGCTATCTACATTGGCTGAACCTCCAAAAGCAAGATTACGTGCCAGTTTCAGCAGCCCCAGGTCAGGCCATTCAAATGAAGCATGCATCGAGAACAAGCATGCATTCAAGAAGGAATGGTAACATAAATCCTAGCTAGCTAAGCTTTGACACCGGCTGCTCCAGTTTGAGAGTAATCAGTGTGCTCCTCTTGCTGATTATACAACTCGTGCACTACATCACCAATGCCCTCGGTTGCAGCCAGCTTCTCCTGTAATTGCCTGATCTTCGCTTCCTCCACCGTCCCACCTAGCGTCTCACCGACTTGCTGAAGAATCTCTTTGGCTTTCTCCTTGACCTCTTTGTCCTCCCGCTTGCCTTGGACTTCGTCATCGGTTATTGCAGTTCTACCGATTGCATATCGTTTTGTGGTAGTGGTGACCTTCTGTGTGCTGGATTCCAGGAACTCCTCATTGCCTTGAGGTTCATCATCTTTCTCAACGCTTGAGTTTGCGTAACCTCGGCTCCATTCTTGCCAAACAGGTCGCGTCTTACCACCAACCATTGACTCCCTACAGTGTACCAGGCATGGACAAAAACATCACACAAATGCACCAGATCGAACTACAAGCATACCTAAGTCAACCATATGCACCAAATGCAACAAACCAAATTCATGACAACTGAAGATCGACCCACCAGCAGTCAATTGCAATGGGTCCACTGACCAATGATAGCCCACCAACCCTGACTCGCACTCGTGAGATTCGGTTCAAAATTCAAAATTGATTCATCACTCCGGTACCTTACGAGTTGTACGCTCATGCTTCCTTTGAAAAGTGCTCAAGATTTTTTGGCTAAGACTGTCGAGAAACACTCTATGCATTACTTTAGATCTCCACTGACATCATAGATTTTCATTTCAATAATTTAAAGTGAACAACTTCGTGCAATGATTGGAAATATATTTGAGGATCTCATCGATTCAATGAATTATTTCGGTTCATTGATACATAGAGTTCATGCGAGTTTCTACTTCTGCCAACAACCCTCAGCAACTTAACTTTCACAACGCATAAGCCTAACTAAAGGCAGTTTAAAGGCTTTCTTGAGTCTAAGGCAACTTATAGTGCTGGGCATACCTCAACTCCATGTGGGAGAATCCATCTGCAATACAAAGGCCAATTCACATGAGCAAAAGTAAGAAGTAATGTAATTCAATTCACGGCTAACCGGCACAACATACATAAATCAAAATCCGCGTGCATGCCAAGCCTGACCATATATGTAAAATTTGCGTTCCACACACGTGCCAGATGTAGAATTACTCCAACATCAAGAAGGGGGACAGTTCAAATTAGCGACTTCTACTCAGCAAATTAAAAGGGGAGAACAAAGAAAGAGATATGCAAGAATTATGTCTCACAAAGACTCTTCAACAAGGGAATCAAGAGATTCTTCACAGTTCAAAATCTTGCGGAATCAGAGGCAGAGATTCAAATCCTGCCTTCCTCAGATGAAAGCTACATTAAGCATGTCTAACAAACGCACATCCACTCGCATGGGCACGACTGCAAACGAAAGGATAAGCAAGTCGTTTGATTTGTTCATCGTCTGTCGATAGATATAAGTTTCCGTAAAATAAAGCTAAGGTAATTCGAACACCGTCAATTCAACGGTATCACCAACAAATCCTTCTTTCTCTACCTTACTGAAAATCCATACAACAACTCTGTCCTTAACCAAACTCCAACTACAGAAGGAAACTTGCGTGAACTCCACGCAACGAAATCTTCGCCTTCACCACTGTGTTATCAACATGCGACACCAGCAAAGAGTAATTCAATGCGAACCTAAGGTACCCTAACCACCTTCAGGTACACCCATTTTCTGGTTTAATGTCCACCGCTTATGCACCACTACTCGCACAGGTAGGTACTCCCAAAATCTCCAGTGCCACCTAAAATCTTAAGTAACCAATAGATGCATACTGATAAAGAGGATACACACGACCTCAACATCTAATCCAGTACGAAAACGCACGGTTTCAGAACATCAAATTCTGATCCTTCATAACTTTCGCATAAGGTAGCCAAATGACGTATTCTTTAGTGCGTTGCAATCCTCTTCCGTTCCCCGACACGAGCACATAGAAATTTGACGCGTCCACTAATACAAACTAATGTCGATTTCGCGTGTCCCTACCTTACTTCCCACTCACCGCGAGCGAACGTTCAAAATCTCCAGCACTTAAGGTTACCTGGAGCCGATGTGAACGCAGAAGACGCATACTCCCGCATTGGTAATGCCGCTCCTCTCTGCCCCATTCCAACCACCGTGACAAAACCCCACTTCCCATGAACAAATCGCTCCACTTCCAAGACACGAATCGAAAAAAAAGGAAAGAATAACGGATCATATACAAACACGAGCATCGATCATTCCAACTATCCAACCTGCAACAGAGCTCCAGAGGCATGAGCTTGAGCGCGCATGCGCATGATCAAGCGCAGGAGACCCCGCTCCATCGCCATATATTCCCGCTATTTCCGATCGATCCAAGTATGAAATTATCGATTACGTTTTCAATAGGCAAATCGATCCAAGCTAGTAGGAATGCAAGCAGGCTAGCTGTGATCGATTCAGCTAGGCAAGGAAGGGTGTTGTACTGTTGTGTGAGAGACAGATCTGGGGGACGTGGGTAAGCTTAAGCAAGGATCACATGGATAACAACTGCAACTCTACAAGACAAAAGGAGGAGGAGCAAACACCACCGAGGAGGCCTTACAAGTACAGGTTCAAGTTGTTATTATTATTATACGCGAGGCTCCAGCGCTTACACATGGGACGTGAAGAGTGCTGCGCCACCTCGTTTGTTGTGAGGTGGGTGATCCCGGGATGGGCTCCACGTGGTGGCCCACTAGGCCATGCCCGATTCAAACCGCTCTGACTTGGCAGATTGGGCGCCGTGTCGCAAAACTGGCGACCAGCTTGTACGGCTGTCCGTTGGTCGGTGCTTTACTTGGGCTGCTGTTCTTTAAAAGCAGTCTCGCCTGCTTTGGGGAGCGTGATTTTCCTACGTTCCCCCGCAGGACAGGACGCTAAACCCGTCCAAGTGGGGTTTTGGGTTTTTGGTTTTCGGACCAATGGCTATGCAACCTTTCTTTCAAGAAGGTTTCTGAGTTTCTTGGTTCCTTCATTTTGAGGACTCGAGGTGGGCCATCCAGGGTGAACGGGAAAAAAAATTATTTGCCACACATGATAAACTTTGAAAATTTTGAATTCATATTTGCAACTAGAGACCCCAAATGAACTAAGGTGGAGACACCCATACCCGATCATCTAAGCTGTTTTCAAGCACACGATGAACAGTACGAGGGTCTGCATATTTTTCTGTTGTAGGAGGATTGGAAATACGGAGACTGCAATTTTTCAGCAATTTTATTTCCAAAAGTGGAATTATTGTGATTTTTGGGAGTCCCAATGTAGGCTGAACCCATAGCCAATCTGTAGAGTTGTTCAATTCCGCTTCTGAAGAGCATACTACCTGTTCCTTCTACATTGAAATGCACATGCATATGTGATGACATATTATCATTATCATCACACTTGGCATTCAGAAAGCACTACGCACAGATCTTTCAGTGGTCCTGCTTGGAACCTCATTACAACCACAATTCACACCCTCCCCTGGCCCAAGATATTGGTGCCCTATCTGTCGGGTATGGGATCCTGGTTGGGTATAGGTGCCTCTACCTTAAGAGAGGTGAAGAACAAAGAATTAATATAACAAATAATAAATTTTTTTCTTTCATAATTATCCTATTGAATACAAAATCAACCTCCATGGCCCACTTCGTAAGATGGATTTAGCATCTTGTCGTTCCCTTCAATATAGTACAATGATTTGTCCTCACACTAATAATGATATTTCTTGTGAACCACACTAATTGATTTATAAATGCATCTCTCCTTACAAAGAGCTTCTTAATGGAAATTATCAAGAATGCAACTGGGAGATGCATGGTCCAAGAGATCTCAACATAACAAACAAATTAATCCCTAAAGTCCTAAGGTCATATTTTTTTGGTCAAAAAACACTAAAAACTGTTATTTTTACTTCATTTGCCTAAGAAAACAAAACAATTTTATTTTTTAGAATCTAACCATAGCCTCTTATACTTGACTTTTCTTGAACTGTGTGGTAAAATTTTCATAAAGTTTGACCAAATAGATTAGAAGATATAGCATTCAAGGTTGGATAAATAAGTTTTTCTGAATTCTAGCCTGTAATTTCAAATGACTTTGACCACCATTTGTGGAATTTCTTTGCACTACACACTTTGAATTGAAAATTTATTATGTTGAAGAATTGAGTTTAAATTCTATGGAAAAAAATCAAAAAACACACACATGATTTTCATTTTTTTTTAAATTGTTAAGTAGGAGTAAGTCTAAGATTGAAAGAAAGGCTAAATTGTTAATATCTCTAAGATGGAACTGAAACACAATAATCTCAATGGTGATATTATTCTAGCAAGCATACTTAAACTTGTCAAAAAAATTCTTTCAAAAAAATGTAAAAATTGCATTCAAAAATGAATTCTATAAGTTATTTTTTTTAAGAAAATGCTTATATTGCCCGAAAAAAGAGATTGTCCATAACTTTTTCATCACTAGTCCAAATAGAATGAATCAAAGCTTCACATGTAGAAAAAAATATAATATTTTTTATTTTTTATTTCTAATATTGCATGTTGGTCTCTATTTTTTGCTAATTGTGCCATAATTTTGTTCCTGGGCACCAATTGAAATAAAAATTATATATTTGTGAAGCTTGTGTGTTTTTCTAGCTTTACAAAAAGTTTCAGAAAATTACAATGAATATTAAGACTGTATGACCCTACCTGAGGTTGCATATTGGTACCCGTAGGGCCAATGGGACTTTAGGGGTTAAACAAACAAACAACCTCATTACAAATAAAAAAAAGGTTTATGCACAAAGGAGTGTAAGAGCTTTGTTTTGTGGCGTTTGGACATGCAATGTTTTTTCCAAAATAAAATAAAATGAAATTTTATAATTTAAAAATAATCCAAAATTCAATAACTTTCACATTGTAGGTCCAAATGCCACAAAACAAAGCTCTTACACCCCTTCTTGCAAAGAGCTTTCCAATAATACTAAGAATGCGGCTAGAGGACTTATAATTTTTTAGATCTCATTGTATTAAAGAAACAAAATAATTGACTAATTTAAAAAATATATTATTAGTATATAATTGTGCTTAAAAGACAATTAAATTAGTGAAGGCTAAAACTTAGTCTGCTTTATTTTTCATTTCAAAAAAATGAAAAATTTGTAGTGACACTAATATTACACCCTTTCTAATAAGACAAATTACTACAACTATATTTTTGATAAAGGCAAAGAGAATGTTCAATTTGATTTTGTGTTCATTTCAATTATTAGGGTCCAATTGTCAATTACACAAGAGCAATCAGCATTCCATTAAAAACCTTTGGCAAGATCTAATTCAATATAGAAGGCTTCATTTTTGTTTTTATTGTTGAAACTCTATATTGGGATTTGTAGTTTTGCAAGGTTAGAGTGCTCTTTACTTTTGCAAAATGTCTATGAGAAAGAAGGGATATATTTGAATTCAATTTGTCAATGAGTTTTTGATGTACCCCTTTTCCTTGGCAACATGTAAATTCCCATTCTTTCACAATTAGGTCCATGATCAATATGTATAGTAGACATACCATTATCTTTGACAAAGGTCATAGTTATAGTCATTAGGACACCTTCATTTTGTTCAATAGCTATTCATTTGCAAGTTTGTTTTATCTTTAGTTGCTTGTATTAATTATTTCTTCATATATTGAAGGGCTCAAATTCCTCCCTTCCATGCTTTTCATATGTGGAGAGAATTTGAGAAAAAGTTAAAGTGTATAATGTTTGGCTTCATCAAATAATATTTGAGAGAGGGTAATGGTGATTCTATGAAGAATAATCATACATAAGCATAGCATCCGAATATGGATTAGTTTGTTGGTAGTTGAACGATTCATACATTATTACATGAGATTGATAACTTCAACTGGATATTGCATTCCTTGTCAAAGTAATGCAAGGAAGTTGGTTTTACGATGTATTTTGGACATTTCAAAGATACTTATTTATGAGCCATAGGCCAAATTTTGTTTGATTATAAATTTGTGTTGGAATATTTATGACTCCTACCTTTGAATAATTTTATCTATTTGTAAAAATAACCACTTCATAAAAATCACATTATTTATTGAAAAACATATTTCTACCTACATTTTCTACTCTCTCTCAAAAAGATATATGACCCTTAACCCCTAAAGTTCTTTCATGTTGAGAGGCCCAAAACCCCTTCAAAATACTAGTGTCCAAAGCAAGGCTAAAATTTTTATTTATTTTTATTTTTTAACAAATCCAGTTGTAGGATATTAATTTTAATTAACTTGTTACCTAGAGTACACCCATCTACAATTTCAGAATAAGAAAACTTATCAATTGCAAGATCATGATGCTTGGATTTCAAAAAGAAGTATTTTCATTTCTTTCCAAGTGGTTAGTTTTCATCTTTCAAATTTTTTACACAAAAATGTGTAGATCCTACAACTTACAACTCTCAATAATATATAGAAGAAATAAATTGAGAATACATATAAAATGATTCAACTAAAAATATTTCGTATTCATGCTAGAAAAAAAATAGTAAGTAGAAAGAAGTAGAGAATGATTTAAAATACTAAATTGTTAAGAATTTAGTTGTGGAATTGAAAAATGTCAATTCCAATGGTTTTAATGTTGTAATAAATATTTTACATCCTACGATTTTATTTTTTCCAAAAATATAAAAAATTAAGTTAATTGATAAAGGACTTCAAAGTATATTTTAAAGGAGAGATTTCATAACTATCTAATACTCCTCATAACTTTGATTCATTAATCAAAATGGAAAGCTTTATATGTCTATATAAATATAGAAAATCAATTTGAAATTTATATTCTTTAAAAAAGTGATTTGTTTAGCTCATGGGGGGAGAGGTCACTTAGAGTATCCATTAGAAACCATGTGCAAACAAAATTTTGGACCCCCTATATATTTTTTGAAGTTTAAATAAAACAAAATAAAATATATATAAATAAAATGTTCTACTTTGAAAGTTTATGTTTTGAATTATTGATATTTTTATTTGCTAATAATAATTAGTTACAAATTTTTGAAGTAAAAAGATACACTATAGAATTGAAAAATAACTTTCACACCCCTATATTATATAAGAAAAAATTGTCTAAAAAATGAACAAAAATTTCCTAAAAATAACTCTCTATTGAAAGCTCATTTTGAGTTGAATATTGATTCAATGGTCATCTAAATGTGTTTTCTGTATTTATTTGAGTTGAAAAACATGCCAATTTAGTTCATTTTCAACTTCTTCTAGAACTCATTTCATGTTTTATTTGAATTGGAAATTTTGGCAATAGAAACTTATAGTCATTAGTAAACAATGCTCAAAATTTTAGGTTGAAATTATAGTTTATTAGAAACCACTTGTTTGCACGTGGTTTGTTGTAGTAGAACTAAGTGCACCCCCCGAGGTTTAGCTGCCCACATTGCTTGAGCTCGAAACAAAAACTATGTATCTTACAATAACTTTTTAACCATGTAGTAGAACATTATGAAAATTGTTGTGCCTTAAAGCTACTCCTCTACCGCTTGTTGTATGAAATTCTCAAAGAAAAATAAAATGAAAATTCTATTTGTAAACGGATGGTTGGAAACACTATTTTTCCATAAATAAATGCTACTTGCCCCCTTTACGGGTTGTAAGATATTCAGATTCTTATCCCATAGTCTTTGGTCATGAGACCAATTGGTTCACAAGTTTGTACCAGTCACATGGACTTTAAGCTAAAGTTAGTGAGTTCGTCATGTGATATGGGAGTGATGGGAAATGAAATGAAAAAGAAAAGATAAGAGGATTATTCTCTTGACATATTCCGAATGAAAACATTGAACTAATGACTGAGTCTATTTGTTTCAATCTGGATGTCAGACTTTTGCGAAAAGAGCCAATGCTTTGCAATGGGAAGCTCCATGATTTCTGGACACTTTTGGAGCTTGCCTTTACGTCTTTTGTACTTCACAACCAATTTTTTTTAATGTTTTAATGTTTTAATGTTTTTTATGTTTTAGGGGTTCAGTTCAAGTTAAAAGTTTTATGTCAGTGTGGAGGCTCCCTATTCCGTAACATAAAAAAACATGCATGTTTGTGCAGTGTGGTCTTGGATCATAGAAACTGAAAATCTGAACTGTGGAAGGCAGGATGGGAAGTCAGGAACAATGTTGAAGTGTGTCAAAATTTAATAAGCCCATGAAAGTAGCTCTATGATTGGGCCTGAGACGTGGGAAACACGTTGTGGGTGCGACCAAAAAGGACGTGGTGGTGATTGGTGAACTTGAGAGGCCCTCTCCTTACACTCAAATTGAGAGGCAGACGGAGGATGTGGATAAAATCAACCAAGGTTCATGGCTTGCCTTTGAAAGGGCTAATGGTGAGAAGGGCTTTTTTTCATTTTTTTTTTCATTTTTAAAGAAGTGCCAAAGTAGCGATATAAAATATTATAGTGGTGCTCTAAATTTCAACATTCATCCACAATCTATCATATTAGCAAATATCACATGTCTATATTTTGGTTTTCATCCACAATATGGCAATTTCATCTAAGATTTTTATTTAATTCAAAGTTTTTTGGTGATTTCATCCAAATTCTTTTGGCATTTTCTGGCTAGATTATTTTTTTTGGTGCAATCTGGCACTAGAAAGTAAAAAAAAAAACTCATGGTGAGAAGAAATGTAAAGTAAGATGGACCATAAAGTGAACTACATATCTACATTTTTTATATTATATTTAAAAAATAAGGTTGCTTATAATGTAAATTCTTTCAATGATTGGCTATGAGTATTTAGACATGAGGGTCTCTGAAATTTGGATCATATTAATTTTCGGTATAGTAGGTTGGATGCAAATTCTAGGCAACTTAGAATTTGTGCAATTTTATTGCCACCAAGGATAAATGTGAGATTCATGTCATTATCTCCCCTTAGGATTTTTTAGATTTAAATTTCAAATTTAACCTCTAAAGGCCAATTATCCGTTGAATGGACAATTGAAAATTTAGATAGGTTACTATATATGAAGTCAATTTTGGTTGGATACTGACAAAATTTTGACACAAGGTGTGATCATATATCCCCTTAGTGGGATTATTATTTTTTACAATTAGGTGACTAAATCAAAAGTTATGCTACCTTGAACTTTTTTGGAAGCTCAATCAATTTGGGCATCTTTGGAGCATCTTTTGCAAAAACACTCATCAACTTTTGAAATTTGGCATATATATATAACTAATAAAACACTATACATATTCCAAATATTTGTCTCTAAGATTTCACCATTTAGATTTCAAATTAAAAAATTTCTCATTGCATAAGAAATCATCAAAAAATGACTACTGTACTTGGAAGTCATCTTTGGCAAAAGAATTCCGAATAATTAATTGAAGTTCAAAATGAACTTCAGCACTTTAAAATATCATTATCATTAAAGCTTTGGCATTAGAATAAAAAAATTCTAAATATTTCAGCAAGCACCTCACATAAATTTGGAAATCAATTTGTTGTGAGCAAATGAAGATGTACACACAATCTCTTTATACAAGTGTGGCTGTAGGAGGTAAAACAACATCACAAAGTTTAGAACCTACAATCTGTCAACAATTATCATGTGGTTATTGTTGTTTCATGGGTTCGCATGTTAATATTTAGTTTACCGCATCGTCATAGTGCATTACTTGGAATTGAAAGTAATGCATCATAATGATGCAATAAATAAAATATTAACGTGCAAACCTATGAAACAATAATAACCACATGATAACTGTAATCAAATTGATCTTGGTTAACTGAACTTGTAGAAGATACTTCTAAGCTATGTTCTCTAATGGGTGTTAAATAATTTTCTAACCTCTTGACAATATTACAACTTTGTTGATTCCATGTCTCTTTCAAGTATTTTGAGATTATGACATTTGTTTCAAAATCTAGCGCTTTAGGTTTCAAAAAGGAATAATTGACTAGTGTTAAGGGCCGTTGTGGGCTATTAGACACTTCTGTTAGACTAACAAAAGATTTTCCTATTTCAAAAAACGTAGCAATATCCACAAAAGGGTTTTCCAATTTTTCTTTGTTTTTGTTTGTGGATTCCTATAGTTCTACTATAATTGTGGAACTAATCTCTACATCAACATCCAATTCTCCTATTTCACTTTGTGAATCATTTGGGATTGTATTTTGAGCAAGGCATTGAAATTTTTCTAAAGGTGATTCTATTGTTGTTGAATCTTTGGGACTCGGTGGGTTTCTCGGTGTCGTGTTGAGAACAGTTTGCCTTGGAAAATCACGGGGATTCTGGTTGCAATTAGAAATGGCTTATGATGTAATGATATTGTAGTTGTATAGATTCTTCAAACTCAATCGTCGAATCTTCAAACTGCTCCTCATTGACCTGTCCTATAGTGGTTCTAATTGATTTCAAATGTTAAGATAGGTGATAAAAAATTATGGTCTTCGGACAAGTAAAACGGGACGGTCAGACCATGAGTTGAACCGTCGGAGGGATTGGATCCTAAATTTCAAACCCACGGTGACCAACAATTGTGCCTCGCCAATGGGAACAACAAAAAAATACAACCATGTAGGTGATCAACCCTACTTTGTTGTATCCACGATACAAATAGAGGCTAAGCAATGATTTCATCCACGTCGCGCGTAACAACAAAATTTATGAGAAAAGACTCTCCATCTCCATCTCCATCTCCATCTCCATCTCCATCTCCATCTCCATCTCCATCTCCATCTCCATCTCCATCTCCATCTCCATCTCCATCTCCATCTCCAACTCCATCTCCATCTCCAACTCCAACTCCAACTCCAACTCCAACTCCAACTCCAACTCCAACTCCAACTCCAACTCCAACTCCAACTCCAACTCCAACTCCAACTCCAACTCCAACTCCAACTCCAACTCCAACTCCAACTCCAACTCCAACTCCAACTCCAACTCCAACTCCATCTCCATCTCCATCTCCATCTCCATCTCCATCTCCATCTCCAACTCCAACTCCAACTCCAACTCCAACTCCAACTCCAACTCCAACTCCAACTCCAACTCCAACTCCATCTCCAACTCCATCTCCAACTCCAACTCCAACTCCAACTCCAACTCCAACTCCAACTCCAACTCCAACTCCAACTCCAACTCCAACTCCAACTCCAACTCCAACTCCAACTCCAACTCCAACTCCAACTCCAACTCCAACTCCAACTCCAACTCCAACTCCAACTCCAACTCCAACTCCAACTCCAACTCCAACTCCAACTCCAACTCCAACTCCAACTCCAACTCCAACTCCAACTCCAACTCCAACTCCAACTCCAACTCCAACTCCAACTCCAACTCCAACTCCAACTCCATCTCCATCTCCATCTCCATCTCCAACTCCAACTCCATCTCCAACTCCATCTCCAACTCCAACTCCAACTCCAACTCCAACTCCAACTCCAACTCCAACTCCAACTCCAACTCCAACTCCAACTCCAACTCCAACTCCAACTCCAACTCCAACTCCAACTCCAACTCCAACTCCAACTCCAACTCCAACTCCAACTCCAACTCCAACTCCAACTCCAACTCCAACTCCAACTCCAACTCCAACTCCAACTCCAACTCCAACTCCAACTCCAACTCCAACTCCAACTCCAACTCCAACTCCAACTCCAACTCCAACTCCAACTCCAACTCCAACTCCAACTCCAACTCCAACTCCAACTCCATCTCCATCTCCATCTCCATCTCCATCTCCATCTCCATCTCCATCTCCATCTCCAACTCCATCTCCATCTCCAACTCCAACTCCAACTCCAACTCCAACTCCAACTCCAACTCCAACTCCAACTCCAACTCCAACTCCAACTCCAACTCCAACTCCAACTCCAACTCCAACTCCAACTCCAACTCCAACTCCAACTCCAACTCCAACTCCAACTCCAACTCCAACTCCAACTCCAACTCCAACTCCAACTCCAACTCCAACTCCAACTCCAACTCCAACTCCAACTCCAACTCCAACTCCAACTCCAACTCCAACTCCAACTCCAACTCCAACTCCAACTCCAACTCCAACTCCAACTCCAACTCCAACTCCAACTCCAACTCCAACTCCAACTCCAACTCCAACTCCAACTCCAACTCCAACTCCAACTCCAACTCCAACTCCAACTCCAACTCCAACTCCAACTCCAACTCCAACTCCATCTCCATCTCCATCTCCATCTCCAACTCCAACTCCATCTCCAACTCCATCTCCAACTCCAACTCCAACTCCAACTCCAACTCCAACTCCAACTCCAACTCCAACTCCAACTCCAACTCCAACTCCAACTCCAACTCCAACTCCAACTCCAACTCCAACTCCAACTCCAACTCCAACTCCAACTCCAACTCCAACTCCAACTCCAACTCCATCTCCAACTCCAACTCCAACTCCAACTCCATCTCCATCTCCATCTCCAACTCCAACTCCAACTCCAACTCCAACTCCAACTCCAACTCCAACTCCAACTCCAACTCCATCTCCAACTCCAACTCCAACTCCAACTCCAACTGCAACTCCAACTCCAACTCCAACTCCAACTCCATCTCCATCTCCATCTCCATCTCCAACTCCAACTCCAACTCCAACTCCAACTCCAACTCCAACTCCAACTCCAACTCCAACTCCAACTCCAACTCCAACTCCAACTCCAACTCCAACTCCAACTCCAACTCCAACTCCAACTCCAACTCCAACTCCAACTCCAACTCCAACTCCAACTCCAACTCCAACTCCAACTCCAACTCCATCTCCAACTCCAACTCCAACTCCAACTCCATCTCCATCTCCATCTCCAACTCCAACTCCAACTCCAACTCCAACTCCAACTCCAACTCCAACTCCAACTCCAACTCCATCTCCAACTCCAACTCCAACTCCAACTCCAACTCCAACTCCAACTCCAACTCCAACTCCAACTCCAACTCCAACTCCAACTCCAACTCCAACTCCAACTCCAACTCCAACTCCAACTCCAACTCCAACTCCAACTCCAACTCCAACTCCAACTCCAACTCCAACTCCAACTCCAACTCCAACTCCAACTCCAACTCCAACTCCAACTCCAACTCCATCTCCATCTCCATCTCCATCTCCAACTCCAACTCCAACTCCAACTCCAACTCCAACTCCAACTCCAACTCCAACTCCAACTCCAACTCCAACTCCAACTCCAACTCCAACTCCAACTCCAACTCCAACTCCAACTCCAACTCCAACTCCAACTCCAACTCCAACTCCAACTCCAACTCCAACTCCAACTCCAACTCCAACTCCAACTCCAACTCCAACTCCAACTCCAACTCCAACTCCATCTCCATCTCCATCTCCATCTCCATCTCCATCTCCATCTCCAACTCCAACTCCAACTCCAACTCCAACTCCAACTCCAACTCCAACTCCAACTCCAACTCCAACTCCAACTCCAACTCCAACTCCAACTCCAACTCCAACTCCAACTCCAACTCCATCTCCATCTCCATCTCCATCTCCAACTCCAACTCCAACTCCAACTCCAACTCCAACTCCAACTCCAACTCCAACTCCAACTCCAACTCCAACTCCAACTCCAACTCCAACTCCAACTCCAACTCCAACTCCAACTCCAACTCCAACTCCAACTCCAACTCCAACTCCAACTCCAACTCCAACTCCAACTCCAACTCCAACTCCAACTCCAACTCCAACTCCAACTCCAACTCCAACTCCAACTCCAACTCCAACTCCAACTCCAACTCCAACTCCAACTCCAACTCCAACTCCAACTCCAACTCCAACTCCAACTCCAACTCCAACTCCAACTCCAACTCCAACTCCAACTCCAACTCCAACTCCAACTCCAACTCCAACTCCAACTCCAACTCCAACTCCAACTCCAACTCCAACTCCAACTCCAACTCCAACTCCAACTCCAACTCCAACTCCAACTCCAACTCCAACTCCAACTCCAACTCCAACTCCAACTCCAACTCCAACTCCAACTCCAACTCCAACTCCAACTCCAACTCCAACTCCAACTCCAACTCCAACTCCAACTCCAACTCCAACTCCAACTCCAACTCCAACTCCAACTCCAACTCCAACTCCATCTCCATCTCCATCTCCATCTCCAACTCCAACTCCATCTCCAACTCCATCTCCAACTCCAACTCCAACTCCAACTCCAACTCCAACTCCAACTCCAACTCCAACTCCAACTCCAACTCCAACTCCAACTCCAACTCCATCTCCATCTCCAACTCCAACTCCAACTCCAACTCCAACTCCAACTCCAACTCCAACTCCAACTCCAACTCCAACTCCAACTCCAACTCCAACTCCAACTCCAACTCCAACTCCAACTCCATCTCCATCTCCATCTCCATCTCCATCTCCATCTCCATCTCCATCTCCATCTCCAACTCCATCTCCATCTCCAACTCCAACTCCAACTCCAACTCCAACTCCAACTCCAACTCCAACTCCAACTCCAACTCCAACTCCAACTCCAACTCCAACTCCAACTCCAACTCCAACTCCAACTCCAACTCCAACTCCAACTCCAACTCCAACTCCAACTCCAACTCCAACTCCAACTCCAACTCCAACTCCAACTCCAACTCCAACTCCAACTCCAACTCCAACTCCAACTCCAACTCCAACTCCAACTCCAACTCCAACTCCAACTCCAACTCCAACTCCAACTCCAACTCCAACTCCAACTCCAACTCCAACTCCAACTCCAACTCCAACTCCAACTCCAACTCCAACTCCAACTCCAACTCCAACTCCAACTCCAACTCCAACTCCAACTCCAACTCCAACTCCAACTCCAACTCCAACTCCAACTCCAACTCCAACTCCAACTCCAACTCCAACTCCAACTCCAACTCCAACTCCAACTCCAACTCCAACTCCAACTCCAACTCCAACTCCAACTCCAACTCCAACTCCAACTCCAACTCCAACTCCAACTCCAACTCCAACTCCAACTCCAACTCCAACTCCAACTCCAACTCCAACTCCAACTCCAACTCCAACTCCAACTCCAACTCCAACTCCAACTCCAACTCCAACTCCAACTCCAACTCCAACTCCAACTCCAACTCCAACTCCAACTCCAACTCCAACTCCAACTCCAACTCCAACTCCAACTCCAACTCCAACTCCAACTCCAACTCCAACTCCAACTCCAACTCCAACTCCAACTCCAACTCCAACTCCAACTCCAACTCCAACTCCAACTCCAACTCCAACTCCAACTCCAACTCCAACTCCAACTCCAACTCCAACTCCAACTCCAACTCCAACTCCAACTCCAACTCCAACTCCAACTCCAACTCCAACTCCAACTCCAACTCCAACTCCAACTCCAACTCCAACTCCAACTCCAACTCCAACTCCAACTCCAACTCCAACTCCAACTCCAACTCCAACTCCAACTCCAACTCCAACTCCAACTCCAACTCCAACTCCAACTCCAACTCCAACTCCAACTCCAACTCCAACTCCAACTCCAACTCCAACTCCAACTCCAACTCCAACTCCAACTCCAACTCCAACTCCAACTCCAACTCCAACTCCAACTCCAACTCCAACTCCAACTCCAACTCCAACTCCAACTCCAACTCCAACTCCAACTCCAACTCCAACTCCAACTCCAACTCCAACTCCAACTCCAACTCCAACTCCAACTCCAACTCCAACTCCAACTCCAACTCCAACTCCAACTCCAACTCCAACTCCAACTCCAACTCCAACTCCAACTCCAACTCCAACTCCAACTCCAACTCCAACTCCAACTCCATCTCCATCTCCATCTCCATCTCCATCTCCATCTCCATCTCCAACTCCATCTCCAACTCCATCTCCAACTCCATCTCCATCTCCAACTCCATCTCCATCTCCAACTCCAACTCCATCTCCAACTCCAACTCCATCTCCAACTCCAACTCCATCTCCAACTCCAACTCCATCTCCAACTCCAACTCCAACTCCAACTCCAACTCCAACTCCAACTCCAACTCCAACTCCAACTCCAACTCCAACTGCAACTCCAACTCCAACTCCAACTCCAACTCCAACTCCAACTCCAACTCCAACTCCTTGATTGAATTCCAATTAAGTGCCACCGATGCTTCACAACTTCAAATGAGATAAGTGATAGCTTTTGGAAAGCTACACAATTTTCTACTTCTCTTTCAAATCTCAAGTCATTTTAACACTCTGTCCAATTTCTATGGCCACCCAAAATTTATAAAATTGAAGGCAATAGACCCTTCTTCATTTCAACACACACAACTCTCTCATAAATACTCTAAATAGAACGAGTGATAGCTTCTTAGAAAGCTAACAATATTTACTCCAAGCACTAAAATTTTTATTGCAAATTAAATAACTTTCCGTCTTCTATGGTCGGTCAAAGTCTCTGTCCCTTATCGTGAGAGGCAGCAGACCTTCCTCTACTCAAACTAACACAAATCTCAATTTACAACTTCAATTCAAACATGAGAGAATTTTTTGGAAACACAACACCATGATATATAATTCCTTCAAATTTCATTTCAAACTTCTCAATACACAACACAGTATGGCTCCCCAAACATTCGGATCTTATCAACAGCAATGAGAGAGAAGATGAATAGTATTCCCCCTTTTTCTCCACCTTATCTTTTATCTAAACCACACAAGTCAAGTGGATTTTAATCCATGTCTTGACCATGTGGCTCCCCTAATCTCCATTGGTTGTGAATTTTGACCATAAGACTAATTCTAAATCTCTAGTTAAAAGATAATTTACCTCAAAGTATTTAGAAGGTAACTATTTCAATATTTTCCTCGTACAACTTCATAAACACAAATTTAATGTATAAAAAATACTCTAAGTATAGAATAAAGAACTAGAAACTAACATATATCTAATAGAGATTAAAAAAAAAGAGCTCCAATTGAAATATCACTCCATCTGCAAAAACTTAAGAATGCGTTTGATGGTGGCAGCAACATAATTGACACGATCTACCTTAGTTAAAGGATTAACTAGCCCTTTCAACCATTGTTGATGACCACGACTTTCCTCGATAGGCTTGACCATATAATAATATTAATTGATGTTTAAATTTTCAAAATAACCTTCAAATGTCACTTCACGACTGTCAGGCTCAAAGCATCCAATCTGCAACAAGATTACTAATGCCTAAGCATCATGTTGAAGATTTCCGTGCCATCGTTTTTCCACGCGAGGTTGCTTTGGTGGTCAAAATGGTCCAACTTCATCTTGTGAACGTCCATGCAGCAATGGAAGACCCAACGACAGTTGAAGTTGGTCCAGCTGTTGCAATAAAGGAAACTCAAACTCATGCTCTGGTTGAGATTCTTCATCTTGAGACTCAGAAAAACCCCTCCAGTGCGACATAGTATGCCTAAATGAAAACCCAAGAATAATAACATCAAATACAATAAAGCTCACAAGTGAACTATTCTTTTTATATTTTGTTTATTACAATAGTGAGAAGCGTCACCTTGAAGCCACTCCCAATGATGTTATTTCCTTCACTATTTTATAAATATCAAACTCATCTAAAGAAAATAAATATACATATTTTTACATAGTATCTGCATCTGCAGCACGATACCGATGGTGAATAACAAAGGTTAACATAGGTTGCAAGAAATCTTCCATCTTTTTGTAGTTTGCATGTGGCTTTCTTTATTAAACGGTCAGGGGTGTGGCCAAACATTTAGAGAGGCTATAGATAGATTTCTAAAAAAGTAATTCTAAGTTCTTAAAATCAAAATTTAACAAACACTGATGACCCGTTATGTCAAGAAATTGGGGTAATGGATTACCACTGCTTACTAAGTTATAAGCTTTCAACGATCTAAGCTCTCATAATAGCAAAATCAATTCTAAACAATCGATATGGGATTTAATTTTTTGGTCTACCATTGGGTCATTTTTAAGGACAAATTAGACTGAAAGAAAGACTTAAGGGATGTTGTTTTTCACTGCACATAAATTCTGGGATTAAAGGTGTTCTTGATGGATTGACTAGTCCATATGTAAAAATATAAAATTTTCTATTTATTTGATGGCCTATCCAACCAGCATATACCCTTGAAACTCTAGGTTTCACTATATGCTTCAGTTTTCTAAATTGAACAAAGAAAAAGTGTAATTGCAACACTAGGTGTAACTTCATGCTTTTTACTACTATACCTCTAAATGCTTTTTCTTGATTCCAAATTTTATTTTAAATCATTTTTTTTTGTCTAAAGGGAGTTGATCTATTGAATTTTTAAATTCTTTATTTTTTAAATATGTTCCACTTAAATGGAATCCTTGTCTCAAATAGGCTCCTTTATAAAATCAATAAAGGGCCATAAAAAGACAAAGTCCAGAATAATAGTCTACTAATAACTCTGGAACTTTCCATGGAAATAAATAACCCATTTTGATTTATTTGGAATAATTTATAGTTTACTTAATATGTATTTAAACTATTCCCATGGGTTTTACTTTCAATTGGATAATAGTAGATTAAGGTATTGACTATGATTCTTATTCTAAATAATCTTCTAGGATTATTTCAAGATTTCTTAATTACGTAAGACCTCTAGCACTTTCTAAAAATTCTTGGTCAAAAGAGATTTGACTTGAAATAGGTTTGGTAATTTGGGACATTTTCAAGGTAGGACAAGTATTTTGTTTTGTACTATCATAAATTTGTTTTTTAGGACAGATTCTTTTAATATGCCCAATTTCACCACAGAAATGGCAACGAATCCCTTGTCTAAGTGTTTGAATTTTTCTTGTGGTATAAGTTTTATTCTTGCTAAACTATTTAAACTATTTAAGTTCTGGTTAATTGCCGGAGTTGTATTCGAGTTTGGTGTTGGCCTTAAGGCTTGTAAGAATGGTCGATTATAATGAATTGTAAGCTTAGGCTTATCTAAATTTTCAATTTATGGAAAAAATTTTGTTAACATTTTTTCTATAAATTCTTGACTTATTTTCTTGCACAATCCCATCTTTTCTCATAAACAAACTATTTGTTTTATTTTATTTTATTTTATTTTATTTATTTATTAATAATAATTATCCAAAAATTAGAGTAAGTATTTTTTACAAAGAAAATTTATTAAAATCTTGACTAAAGATTAAGAAAGAAAGTATTTAGGAAAACTACATGTCATTCTTTAATTGGGTTTTCTTCAAGAAGATACACATTCTATTTTTCCTAATTAGTTATTTTTAAGTATATCTTTGTCAATTTTTTAAATAATTAATTCCTAAATTTATTCTACATTTCAGCCACCGTTAGCCAGGACCTGTCCTCAACAACGGCGTCAAAATATGAACTAGGTTTTGTTCTTTCACAAAACCTATGAAACAATAGTATAGGGAATCTTTGTTTTAGGGAAAGGTTTAATCGATCTAACGTTTTGTGACTAGAGTCATTTTCAAATAGATTTGTAATTAAAAATTTAGAATAATAATGTAACATTTTTATTCCCAAGTGTGTGAAATTTTGGTCAATCCGTTACCAATGTATATGACACAATGCATGTAGTCGTAGTCCTATGTAATGTTCTAAAAGGAGGTCAAATTATTTTTTGTCAAATAAACCAGGTTTGGTCAAATGATTTTTTTATGATGCATGCTCTAGGACTTAATCATAACAAGATAGCATTTGTAAAATAATACACTTAGTTAATTAATTATTCCTTTTTATGTTGAGGTCAAATTGTCCAGTCAATTTGCAACTATCTCGTTCATGCAAGAATGTCTAACCATTCCATATTCTACGTCAAATTGTTCCCAGTTATGCAAAGTATGCTAAGTTTAGAATTTTACCAATGGTCAAATTTTTCCTTTTCTTTTTCTTCCGCTTTTGCTTTTGGTCAAATTATTCCAGATCAAATGATCCAAGTCAACATTAATTCTTGAAATTTCTCGAGGATCCTCGCTCAAATGATCCAATTTCTCCTCTCCACGATCGGATTCAAACATCCTGTCGAGAATTTCAAAGTCAGGTTGTGCTGAATTCTCCTTTTTCAGCACTCTTCGCAGCTTGCTCTTGATTAGCAATTTATAACGATGTTGCTCCTCCAATCAAGCACCATTCGATTTGGATTTCGATACCACATCAACTGTTGGTGATCGTTGGCTTTGCAATTCCATGATTCCACCTCTCCGAAGATTTCTTCTGCCAGTTTGAGAATCACTGGCCGCAAGACTTGATTAGCACCTCCTTCTTGCTTCTACATTAAGGCCAAGGCGCAACAGGTTGTCGAATCACTTGACCGATCGCGCTCCCTCCTAGTGTGCTCAATCTCAATGCTGTAATCACCTCCTGTCAATCACCGTATAAGAGTTCGGTGTTGATTTGCTTCCCAAACTGCAACACCAATAGCGTCCGATCTTCAATCTTCAAATTTCCTTCACAAGCCCTCTATTTGGCCTACATGTATTGATTCAATCTTTGCTCTGATTGATCGTAACTCTCTCTTTCCGAAGTGCTTTGATTGACCAGCCAATAGCAAGGAATTGCTCTGTTCCAAACACCTCCTCAAAATTTACTCAACAGACGCACATACAAGACGCAAGTATGACAGGTAAAATACAAGAATCCAAAATGCACATACAAGAATACAACAATCCAAATCAATCCTAAATAAAATGAACAAGGCAACATTTATCAATTCATAAACAACAATATAATAATACAATAAATTTTCATAATAATAACGTGGGTCTTACAATTGCCATTGTTTTTCTTGTTTTCTAACTTTTTATAGTTTCTCAAAAAAAAAAAACGAGTGCAATTTTGAAGAGATGTGACCTAAATCACACTTCATTCATCCAAGTTTTTATTTATTATTTATTATTATTTTTTTCATTCATCCTATATTTATAGACCTATTTATACTATGAAATGTAATTTAGCTTTAATTTTTACTTTATTTTTACTTTTTCCTACAAAGGGGCCTCTAATAGGCCAATTTCCTCTAAATTTACAATTTCTTTTCTAATTTTTTTTCTACATAGCCCCATTCTTAGCCTATTGACGTCCCCGTCAATAGTACTTAGGTCTCTTGTTCCTATTGCTATCTTGTTGGCAAACTCTCTTTATATGTGCTTTGGTTGTTGCTTTGCTGACCTCATCATCACATTCCAGCAACTTTGGATTGTTGGTGCGTTGGAATAATAGCCATTTGTCATATGATCGTGACGAGATATCCCGAATTCATTTATGAAGCAAAGATAAGGGCCCCATAGAAAATGACTGAGGTACATAATTTCCATTACTTGATGCCAACGGGCACTTTTACATTCCAACTTTATCATGATGTAAAATTCTGGTTGTAGTATGTCAAATTTATTGACATTTATAATAACAGGATTATCTTCATATACCATCCTAAAACATACTAGATCAATGTGTGTAATATACTCCGCATGAAATGCTCTATAGGCTTCAATACAAAATGCCGAGGTCTCAAATGATCCTGGAATATTTGACCTGCAATTATATTCTGTAGAATCAATTGTAGCATGAGGGTTCTATTTATATAGCCTTTTACATGGACAAAAGTGATTATGACTTACCACTGTTGGCGGGTTTTCTTGCCATCATGAATATTGACATTCATATACTTTATCATATAGGATTGTTTCAGTGACTGATAAACCGTAGTCTTCAACGAGCCATTCTAGGGCTTTCCAATAAGGAACTGGTTTTTCAATAGCTGTATTATCAAACATATAATAGTACTGACCAAGAAAGTGGCAAGTAAGTAGCAATCCCTGAACTGGAGTCTTTAATGTAATCCAAATCGGAGGCTCATAAGTAGTAGGCGATAATCTAAATATAGATGCTTCTTGGATATTACTTATAAGCAAACTTCTTCTTCCAAGAATATCCAAGGTCTTGGATAATCTGATATACTCGTTTTGAAGATTGTATATATAGTGACTAATAGTCAACTCACCTCTTTGTGTAACAACTTCACGATTAGTCACCGCAGTCAACAAAGATATGATATCACCTTGGTTCCTCGTATGCTCTTGTAATTGTATCAACTCTATCTTCCGCTTATTTCTGGTTTCTCTTTTAGCCAAAAAATCTTGATTGATTTGAGTACATTGGTGTACAATTCGAACCTTTCTCTTTGGTATATCCAACATATTTTCACGTTGACGCTGACTCAAGTTCTTCTCCAAATTTACATAATATAGTAAAGTTCTTGCTCCTAAATCAGCAATAGGGTTCATTTTCAAATAGACAAAATTTATATCATTTAGTATTTTCTATTAACTTCCATGATGCCGTCATTCATCTTAATATAAGTCTTTGCAAATTTTTGAAATTCAAGTATTTATAAAATTATTTTTATAAAATCAAATTATTGGACCTCCATAAAAAAAACATTATTATTTTTGAACTCAAGACAATAAGAACATAAACTTTTGTTAAGAAATATAAATTATTTTGAATCATTAATAATTGTAAAACATATATGATTAATATTTGATAAGATGCAACTTCACTCTTTTGAGTATGCATTGTTTTTTTTATTAATTCTAGATTTTAATTTAAAACATTTTGTTGAATATAAAACATTTAAAACTAATGGCCTTCTTTACAAAATCATCTTTATTATCATTTTCAATAAATTGATCCCATAATATGCAAAGATACCTACTTTCATCTTTTTGTGATTGTTCAAACTCAAATCTTAGATTATCTTTAGTTTCTACTTAATATTTGTAATATTTGTAATATTTCAACATGTTTCTTGAGTCTTTTACTAGTTGTATTGTCTTTATTCTTTTTGCTTGCACATCATATGTGAGTAAGGCATCAAAATCAAGTTGTTGATTCTTCAATTTTTCCACTTCTTTTTCCAATAGTAATACTTGACTTCTAAATTGATTTGATTCATTTTTAGCAAGATGTAGCTTATCATTGAATTCATTAATATTGCTATTTTATTTATCATCTATTATTCTCATGTAATTTATTTCTTCAATCATCTTTTCATGCCTATAATCTTTAGCATCAATAATAGCTTGTTGATTTGCACATGTTCTTGTTAATTTTTCAATCATTGACTTATATTCACATAATTGTTGATTTTTTTTTTTATATCTAAATCTTTATAAATGATCATTTCCTCTTTAGCATTCAATGTTACTTTAAAAGACCCCATCGTATTTTTGATAAATTGTGAAAAATTACAAAAATCATTTTTAAAGCTCTCAATATTATTTTGAATTTTTAATAATGCTTTAGATAAAGTTTGAGCATTGGCCTTTAAGAATCTATTTTTAGCTTCATATTGAATTGAGATATTGTTTCTGTCCACAAGTTTTTCATGTAAATTACTAATTGTTTTTAAATAGTCTTTGTTTTCTTTAAGTAACCTTGCATTTTCTTCAAGTATAAATTGAATTTGAATTTTATATTTAAATGTTCTTCTACATTGATCTTTTACACTTTTTGGTTCTTTCTTAAGACTTTCAACTTCTTTGCAAGATTCTTCAAGTTTCTTTTCCAAATTCGGAGCAACATTATGCTTGGTGATTTTATGTTCACTTAAAAGAATGTTATGTTCACTTTTTAAGCTTTCAAGTGCTTTTTGTACAATGATTAAATTTTTGAATTTTGCATCAAGTTTCTTTATGTTTAATGCATTGCATTTTTTCCATTTATCTTTACAAAATTGGAATTCTTCACTTACATTTTTAAAACTTGCTTTCAATTGATTACATTCATCATCTTGGTTTTGAATTTTAAAACATAGATTTTCTTTAATTTGTTGAAAATTATAAATTTCATTTTCATGCTCTACCTCTTTATCTTGAAGTTGCTTTAATAAACTCTCTTTAGATTGGTGAAGATAATAAAATTGACTTCCATAATTATTACTTGCATTAAAAAACCTTTCTTTCCCATCATATCTAGATTTATAATTTTTCATTTTTATATCATCTCAAAATTATAATACTCAATTCTACAAAACAATAACTTTAAGCAAACAACTCAAATGATCAAACCTATCCACTTTAAAAAATTTCAAGAGCAGTGCCAAATGTCAAACCAAAAATAACACCCTGAACGGGATTGTCAATTTTTATTATAGTATAGTAGTAAAGGTTTGTTCACAAGGAATTTTGTAGTGGAATAGGAAATACAACAAATAAAATACAAATTACAAAGCCAATCACTGGCTTAATCAAATCATACACAAGTGTGGATCAATTGTCACAAAGAAAATTCTACTGAATAAAAACTCAAGTACAAAATACACACAAGGGAGTCACCTAATCACTTCATGCTCTCTCAAGAAATGAAAGACAAGTGGACTTATACTCCAACTTCATGGTGACTCTACAAATCTTGATCAAGTTGGTTTTACCAATCTCATGTCCAATTATCTATTCCTCTACTTTTCTTATTTGACTATAAGTCCTTTTTACATTAAAATAAAAATAAAGTTTAATTGACCTATCAAAATTAAATTGAGACAACTTTCCTCCAACTATTAACATCAAAATCCAAATTGATAAAAAATTTAGAAAAATTTGATTACAATAACTGTTGACAAATCATAGGTTTCAAACTTTGTGATGAACCTATGTGGGATATGTAAATTAGGATTAGTAAAAGCTCAATTGCTCATACCTAGTTAAGTCGAAAGCAAGAAGTGAGTTCAATATGGAATTTCAAACCTCATTTTGTATATATATATATATATAACTAAAAAATAATTAGAAAATGAATCTAAATTTCATCTCCAAGAATTAGTCTGAGATTTCAAACCTCCAATCAAAAGTTAGGGACAATATTTAAAGAGGGACATTTTCTTTAACATTTTCAAACAAACTCTCTAAATTTTGTCCCTAACTTTTTTTTGGAGGCCCAAAATTCCAATGGTGCTAGAATGTGAGCATAAAAATGCGAGCATGTGAGCCTTGAACCTATGTATAAGTAAATATCCTACAGCTATTGAAGGTGCTTATAATAGAAACATCTATAATATAGGTGTATAGTCTTCTAGGCTCATGGGCTCATGTTCCTAGATCACATAATAGCAACCCTTACTATGCTAAAATGAGGTTTGAAGTTCTACATTGAATACAATTCCTGCATTTTGACAATGAGCGGTCAAGCTCTCATCTTCAAATTGTCTTATATCCTTTGAAGATTCATGATGGATAATAGATTCCATTATAAAAACAACCTCTCTACCTATTGTTAAGTGGACATGTATTGGTATATTTTCCAATATTTTGGTTTTCTCAACAATTAATTTTTCTTGGATTTGGTAGGTGACTTGTTAGTTTTCAAAATTAATTGGTATTGAAATTTTTAATTATTTTTTGCCACAAGTGACCGTTGGCTACGGTAGTATAATGTCAATTCACTTAAATAAACTCTTTGCATTGTAGGGTGATTTAGAATAAGAGACCTCATATTTGCTTCTGAAATTTTTTATGACTGAACCTAACATCATTTATTTATAAATAGTCAAAATCCTGATTTTTGTGTAGAATAAAAATTTTACTCCAAGAAAGCTTGGAGCCTACTGATACTATTTTGGAGGACTGAAAAAAAGTTTTTTTTCTCACTTCAAATGGTATAATCTTTTAGCCCACTCAATCAAATGGGCTGAAATTTTTTCCAAATATTGCCTTATTTATTTAATATACTTTTGCACAATTGGATTCAAGAAGAAAAAAAAATTGATTTTGGACAATGCATCAAAAACTAGCAGTTTGGGATATTTCCTCTTCAAAAATACCCTCCCGCCTTTAGGAATTATAGTAATATTTTTTGGTCCCCACAAACTTTTGAAACTCTTGTTGTATGAAAATTTGATCTCTTTTAACTTCGAAAATAGATTTTCTTTTAGTCTAACTATTTGTTGTTGATATACTAATCCTACTCCCTTTTGGATGTTTACCACCCAAGACTAATTGTTCCTTTGGAGGACATATAAAAGTTCAATTAGACTTCTATGTTTTTAAAATTTTGAAAGATTTTTTGAAATTGTGATTTAAAATAGAAAATCATATAATCTTTTTAAAAATACAACTTCAACTTCAATCAGTTTACAAGAAAAAAAAAGTTATGCCATTGAAGCTAAAACAATCACATTTAAATATTTCTTCAATGAGGAAAAAATTACCATATACAATTTGAGTATTAGATTCTTTACAAAGTGGCAAAATTGGCGCTAAGAGTCTTGATATGGAAATGAAAATGTGATGTATCTTCACAATTTTGCCCTAATTTCTAAGTGTCAAAGCCTTTCAAGACACTTGTAATTGTAAAATGATTTACACGATGTAAAAATCTTGATGAATTTTGGGAGGGGGATCCTTGATAGTATTGAGGCTTGCCATTAATAATATTCACCTCAAAAGAACAAATTTGAATTTGTTCATCATGCCATTTATGGATGAAACAACCTTCTTAAAGCAATTCATTATACTTTTGACACCTAATGATGCATATGAAAAGTGTCTAATCTACTTCAAAGTGATAATTTGAAGAGAATTAGACATTCATAATTATGCATCACATCTAGTTTACTTCTTTTCAACATGTCACATAGGATCTATGGTTGAAGGTCACCTTAATAAAGTGTTGGAAAACATTATTTTTAAAATTAACCTCTAAATATCCTTTATATTTTGAGCCTCCCAAGTGGAAAAAATGTCACTTTTGGATCAAGATTTTGGATGGAAAATTTTCTAAAATATGACTATTGTAATTAAAGAATCTTTATTTTACCTTCATATAGATCAAATACAAAAAGTTTTAATTTAAAATTCTTTACCATTTGTGAGATTTAGGTAATCAAAGTGTAAACTTTGTCTTTTTGTTGCCTATTTGTGGGTGTATCTTAACTTCAAAATTAAAAAAGCAATAGAATATGTGGAATCTTATTTATTTATTTTAGTATGATATAGATGCTTGTATTGGAAATTACCACACTAAAAAAAGGTTGAATTGACTTTACGGAAGATTCATAAACCTTGCATCAACCCCCCTAGAGGACCAAGTAACATGTTGAAGTAGAGTAGCGAATTCAATCATCCATTTATGAACAAAATTTTCATTTTTCCTTTGAAATTTTCACACAACATGTGGTTAAGGAGTAGCTTTAACCCCTAAAGCCCTACTTGTCCCCTCGTAGGACAATTTGGGTCCGGGTAGGTTTCTATTGTCTCAATTTGAAGTGAATTTTTTTGATATTTTTTGAAGTTGTGTAGCTTTGAAAGAGCTTTGTGGATATATAATTTTTGTTTCAATCGGATGCCGGATGAAAAAGTTATGGCACAATGAGCAAGAAATGGAGATTACCGGGCAGCCCAAAAAAATTACAAAAAGTCAAAATAATTTTTTTGAATTTTTTTCCTAAAATATTATGTTTTTACCTATACGTGAAGCTTTTATTCATTCTATTTGGACTAGGGATGAGAAAGTTATGGACAATCTTAGTTTTTCGGGCAATTTAAGCATCTCCTTGAAAAAAAAACTTTTTGTTCAGCTTTGAATGCTAATATCTTCCAATCCGTACGGTCAAATTTGATGAAATTTTTACTACATGATCTCAGACAAGTTAAGTACAAGATCCTGCGGTTAAATCCCCCCCCAAAAATAAATAAATAAATAAATTGGTTTCCTTAAGTGAATACAACAGAAGTGGTAGTTTTGAGTGGTTTTGGGCAGAAAACACCCTCAGGGCTTTAGGGGTTAAGGTGCAACATTTTTTCTAACTTTTGACTATCTATATAGTTAAATATATTGTATGATATGTAGTTTTTTGGAGTTTGGGAGTGAAGGCAATTTAAAAAATATCACTTTTTTTAAAATAAAAATTTGAATTTTTTTTCTATATATATACATGTGTGTGTGGAAAAAGGTTTATTTCATTCCATTTTATAAGATGAGATGAAAATTATGAAGAGTTTAGTTTGTGGGCAATTAATCTAGAATCTTTACTTTAGAATAAAATTTGAAAATCATAGGATGTAGATTGTTTATGACAATGTTACAACCATCAAGATTGACATTTTTCAATTCCACAACTAAATTCTTAACAATTTAGTAATTTATGTAATTCTCTACTTCATTCTACTCTATATTTTTTCTAGCATGAATATTAATTTTTTTTGTTGAATTATTTTATATAATTTCTCCACTTATTTTCCCTAGCATATTATAGAGAGTTGTAAGTTGTACAATCTACAAATTTTGGGGTAAAAGTTAGAAAGATGAAATCTAACCACTTAGAAAAAGTTGAAAATACTTCTTTCTGAAATCCAAGCATCATGATCTTGCAATTCATAAGGTTTCTTATTTTGAAATTTTAGGAAGGTGTAATCTAGGTAACGAGTTAATTAGGGGCCTATTTACACCCAAAAACTTTGGATTGGAGCCCAAAGAAATGGAACATTTTGATTGAAAGAGAGGTATGGTACCAATTCAAAGTTCCAATCAAAACACTCCATTTCTTTGGGCTCCAACCCAAAGTTTTTTTGTGTGTAAACAAGCTCCTAAAAGATCCTACAACTGGATTTGTTTAAAAATAAATATAGATGAAGATTTTAGCCTTGCTTTGGAGTAGTATTTTGAAGGAATTTTGGACCTCTCAACATGAAAATTCTTTAGGGGTTAAGATTCAAATGGTGAATTATTGTAATCAAATACTATGAAATATGAGAAAATTTTCTTAACCCCGAAGTGCCTAAGCCTTTCCAAGTGTGTTCTTCCTATAAAAAAAGAGCATGGACTTATAGTTATCCCCAATGACGCAAATTGTTGTTTTTTCAAAATCAAACCTTATAGATGTTTAAAGAGCTAGCTTATTAGTATGTTACAAATTTTGAGTGCAAAATTGCATGGGAGTTGTGAGATTATAACAAGAGAAATGTATGTTTTCTATTTTTAGTATGCTGCCCTCACCACAATGTTTGAGAAATTTGCAAATAATTATTTTTGGGGATTAGAGGTGATATGAATAACTACAAATTATGTTAGCACACTAAAATACACTTTCAAAAAACTTAATTTCATATGAAAAGCTATCAAACTCATTACACAATCCACCTTGCAATTGTTGAAATGCAATTTTTTTTATAAGTAGAAATCGCAAATAACTCCAAATCAACACTTGCATGTTTAAATTTTCAACGGTGAAAATCATGAAAACACTTTACTCTTTCCATTGGGGCCATTTTCAAAGCAAATGGATAAGTACAACTTTTTAGATCTCAAATCAAGTGAAATTGGCAAGCTTTGTTCAAAGCCGGGAAATCAAGTAAAATTTGCAAACTTTACTCTTCCACTAATGATACATATATGCCTTTGAGGACCTCTCAAAAATCAAATATTTACCTTTTTTAGTGAAAAATAAAAGTTTCCAACAGTTAACCTTCAATACTGCATGTGAAAATTTTTTAACCAGTCAAAGGAATTTAACTGCCTGTACCCAAATGAGCCTGAAATTTTGCAGTGACCATATTTGGTCGCTCAGGCAATTAGGGGTTAAAAGTCTCTTAATGCAATTTTATGGCCTTAAAGATGATTTTTTTTGTCACAAGGAGCAATTGAAGTGCAAAAACAATTATTGCTAGTATTTCAGGCACTTTCTAACATTTTTTAATATTACACAACTTAATCAATTTTATTAATTTATGCCAAATCTTATAATAATAGACTGTCTTTCATGCATGTTTCTTTGTTTCAAACAAGTGACCCCTTCCCTTTCAATTGTGCAAAGGATTTCTTCATTAAGAATTACTTATGCTTTGGAAAAAATTGAAGCTTGAGGCTAAATACTAGAGTAAATTGTGAAGTGTGCAATGTGGGACTATGGGCCAGGGTTTGAAAAAAACATAAGACGAATCTCCTTGGAACACCAAAATTACATATTGAAGAAGTTTGGTGATGATGTTTTTGGTACTATTCTTGATTAAACCTTCCTCTAACACTACTATTACAAGTGGGACAACCTTTATTATCAACTATATGATAGACTTTGGTGATTTAACATAAGAGTGAAGGGATATGAAAGAAGGGGGAGGATTATTCCGCTAAAATATTAAAAGTGTTTGATTTACTTCAAAGTCCATCCCTCCATTTATTCCCATTTTGTAGCTAGATATATTGAAGAATTCTTTTTAATATACTTTTTTGAGATGTATGTACATGTCTTATATGTATCTTTAAAACTTTAGATTTTTTTGTGGAAATTCAAAAATACAATGAATTTTTTAATAGACACTGAAATTTTCTTATATTAAATGCAAAATATTTTCCAAAAATCTGAAAACTTCTCCATGGGTGTATGAAATAGTATAGAATGTTATGAAGTAAAACATCTATTGATTTTTTTAATAATTAGAAAATACAATAATATATTGAATTTTTTGAATTTTCAAGTTGAAGTTGAAACTGCACTTCATTAAATTCATTTCATTGGTTGGTCTCTAATTCAAATAAAGTGAAAAGAGACTTAGGAAGCTTGGATTGATTCAAATTCCAAAGGATCATTTCAACGTGTGAAATTTAGATCTAGAATAAGGATACACAAGTTGCTAGAATATACAAAAAGAGTATCTTTTGTCATCCATTTTTATAACATCCCTATCCTAAAGATATCACTAATTCATATTTCAAATAAGGGAATCAATTCTGTCATCTTCCGCTATATGCGCATTTAAAGAATTTAATTTTAAAAATTGTATAAAAATCAAAGTCATTGGCATTTAGAAATTTGCATCTAAAATCATTCATGAACTACTCTCTTTCTCCAAACTCATTTAAGTGAAAACAACAAAAAACATCCACGTATCTATTCATGACTTGTAGACTTCTATTGAAAATTTTCCCTCAAGTGCAATTAACCTCTAAAGAACCAACCTGCTAAATTTGAAAGCATAGCAATTTTGAGTAGGTACATATGTTTAGAGATTTTCATGTTTTGCCCCTAACTTTAATAGAATGTGTGGAAAAGGAATATCTTTCATGTGCACTAAAATTTAGAACATTTGGAAATATGAGTCAAAAGTTATGGCCTAATATGTTTTGTTTTGTTTTGTAAATGGGCAATCCAGGCAAATTTTTTTAAATCACCTTTTTCAAAAACAAAAATTTAAAAATGATTTTCTAAATTTATATATATGCGGAAAGCTTTGGATCATTCTATTTTGATCAACGAGTATAAAGTTATGAGGAGTTTTAGTTTGCGGGCAGTTATGGATTCTCTATTCTAAAATAAACTTTGAAGTCCTTTATTTTACTCAATTTTCAATATTTAAAAAAAAAGGTGAAATCCTAGAAGTAGATTGTTTATTACAACATTTCAATCATTGGGATAGGCATTTTCAAATCCATAATTAAAATCTTAACAATTTTGTATTTAGAATCATTCTATATTCTTTTCTATTTACTATTTTTTTCTTATATGTTGTACAATTCCAAACAATCTGAAATTTTTCAAGCATATAGCCAACTTGCATTGAAGAATGAATCCAAAGAAGCACCACCATTTTGGACATTTTTTCATATAAATGTGACCTTGTGAAGTGTAGCTGCCCGGTTTTTTGTAGGGCCAAAAAAAGATTTCTATGAATTTGAAAGCTCATATCATGCAATCCATGTGCTGGAAATTTCTGAAATTTTTTCCACATGTTTTCAAGTTAGGATACTACAAGATTCTACAATTATATGTATCCAAAAATATTTTTTTCCCAAAATTTGGTACGTATAGTAGAACTGGCAGTTTTGGAGTGTTTTTGGTGAAAATATAGTCAAAGACTTTAAGGGATTAATTGATTGTTCCCATACTAAATTGCAAATGGCTGACTATTGATTTTCTAAATTTAAATTTTCTAGTCAGGCTATGTAATGATTTCAATGATCTAGGGAGGTTTGACTTTGAAAATTCATAATAATTACATGTCTAATCTAATTATTTTTAAATTCATGATTTTTGATTGTTTGTATTAAAAAATGTTTTGTTTTGAAAAATGAGCTCCAAACTATATTCTGAAATTGTGTATTTTGATGGTTTTGTGTGTTTTTACCTAGAAGGTCATTGATATCCATCATACTACTCAACTCAAAGCATTGTACATTTGGTACTGAAAGCTTAGTACGTACTGCCTTTTGGAGCCATTCAAAGATTTGTATACAATATAGAATCAAATTGGCTTTTTTGTCTTGTACAATTATCACTCAATTCTTACCCAATCCCAATCAAGCATACCAAATTTCAATTTCAATAAAACTAAATTTTAATTTTGGGTGAATTTTTTTTAATTCAATTTTAGCGGGTTTGTATAATATTTTGTTGAATACAATTAGTGATGAATTTTTTAATTCGATTGCATGGATATGTAGGCAACATCCATATGCACATCTTTCATATGAAAAAACACCCCTTTGAATAATAAAAAGATGATCAATGAAGAGTTCAATGAAAAGTATTGTATTATCAAACTTTGAAGAAATGGATATCTCTATATTTTCATTTGATTTTGGCAAAGTAATTGTACCATCATGCTCAAATTTACAAAAAATTTATGTGAGGTACCAATAGAAAAATTTAATTACAATAAAGAGATATCTATTTAAAAAATTTGGATACCACCACCCCAACATTAAAATCTCTATAGATGGAATTTTGAAGCTTTTTTGAAGATGCTTGTTAGAAGGAAAGATGTGAGCTAATCATATTTTTCTTAAAACTTTAGCAATTTTGATTTTTATGCTAATAGTTGTAGGAAGGTTGTCCCAATTTAGTTTTGATAGGTCATATAAATTTAATTTAATTTAAATTAAAAAAATAGTAAAAAAAGAAGAAGTAAATGAATGGATAATTAGACATGGGATCGGGAAAGACAATTTGATCGAGATTTGTAGAGCTGCCTTGAAGTTGGGATATAAGTCCATTTGTCTTTCATTTTTTTGGAGAGCACAGAGTGATTATGTGACTTCCTTGATTTATTTTTTGTTTTTGGTACTTGAGTTTTCTTTCAATAGAATTTTCTTTGTAGCAATTGGTCCACACTTGTATATGTTTTGATTTAGCTAGTGATTTACTTTATAATTTGTATTTTATTCTTACATAATTTTCCTATTCCATTACAAAATTTTCCATTCTACATATTTATGCAATCAAATTTTAAAACTCATCACCAATGATTTTCAATCAATGATAATGTAAAATCACAAATTTTAAATGAAACAATTCACCAAAATTAGAATTTTATTTTTTTGAATTGAAATTTAAATATGATTGATTGGGATTGCATAAAGAGGTAATGATAACTATGCTTATAAAAAACCACCAATTATAATGCACATTGTACAAAAAAATTTGAATGGGTCCAAAAAGTAGTTTGTAAGCTTTCATTACCCAGCTCTACAACCAAGCAATGATCTTCCCCCATGTTGGGAAAGTATTATGCTTTGTTAGATACCTAGGAGAAACTTATGAGTTACTTCTTCTATCTCAAAACGATCTTCAAGTTCCCCTTAATTTTGTTGCAATAATTCAAATACTAAATTTTGAAAAGGGTTGTGAAACTCAAAGTTTCAAGACAATAGGAATGTCCCGAAATCTACTTCAAACTTGAAATGGGTTGAAATAACATTTTTCTTAAACTTAAAGCTATGAACCTTTTGATCAACTAAAAGATCATTTTGGGACAAAGGGCGTAATTCAAGGATTGGGATTGACTTAGGAGTGAAGAGTCATATAAGACATCCCTTTTAAAAGGGACCCCAGCCTCATTGATAAGTTACGTATAGTGGGAGGCCTGGTCCCGAGGGTATTTCAGCCTGGGACGTCACCTGCCTCGAGGCCGAGGGCGGAGCCCGAGGTCAAGGGGAAGGTGACGTCCCAGGCTGAAATGCCCGCGAGACCAGGCCTCCCGTTGCGTTAAGCAGTCGGGCAGCCCGAGTTTTTTTTTTTAAAATCTGCTCTAAAAATTTGAAAGTTGCCACTTACCTTCGCGTCACGCTCCCGTCATTGTCCATTTGCGCCGCACTCTCCTACTTACCATCGCGCCGCGCTCTCCTACTTGCCTTCGCGCCGCGCTCTCGTTTTGCCTTCGCGCCGCGCTCCCGTCGTTGTCCATTTGCGCCGCGCTCTCGTTTTGCCTTTGCGGCGCGCTCCCGTCGTTGTCCATTTGCGCCGCCCTCCCTTTGCGCTGCTTGTTTTTGCACTCCTCGTTTTGGCGCCAACGGCCTTGTCGACGCTCATATAGGAGTGTAGTCTTCTCTCCTCTTGCAGTCTTGCAGCAATCCCTTCCTCCTCGCAGGTGTCTGTCTTCTCGCAGGTGTCGCAGACTGCTTGTTAGTTGCGCCGTGGATACATCGTTGTTCACTTGCGGTCTCCTCTCGTGGCGATTGCGGTGATTTCTTCCTTCTTTGTCTTATGCTCTTGTTTATTGTTCTTGTTGCATTGCTTCTTGTTATTGCTGCACTTGCTTCTTGTTCATGTTGCTGCGGGTATTTGGTACTAATGCTGGCTATGTTTGTTGTTGCGGAGCACCGGACTGGCGTTTACCTTATGTCATATTGGCGCTGCAACACTAACCCTCGTTTGCTGGTAATTGCTTATCTTGTTTTTCATTGCCTGTGTGTGTCATTAGGTTGTGCTTTAATGTGTATACTTATTTCGTTTTGTTCCTGTTCATATGTATTTGTACGTTTTTTGATTTTTAATTTATGCAATGCAGGTGTGCAATGGCTCAACGCAAAAAAAAAAACTGGAACGGACTGTTGCGGCCGCCAAAACAGATAGACTCTAACCTTTGTCATGGAGAGTGGTAAAAAGAGACGATTGAGTGTGAGTCCGGAGGTTCAGTGCATTGATAGAATGAGTTCACCTGACCCGTTCGATTTAAGACCATATTTGAGAGTGAGTGAATCAGTGGTGATATCACCTAAGGCTGAGATGATCGCTTTGCCATGTGCGATTCTGAGTGATTCAGATGCTGTTGCTTGTTCGTCCTCTAGTGAGGTTGCACTGTCTCTTGTTGCTTCTCATGCTGTTGAGAACCTGCAAAATCCTAAGGTTTCAGATGAACTCACTGTTGATCTTGGTCCGGTTGATGCTCAGGTGTCACTCAGTGACAATAAGGTTTCGGGCATCGGTTCCACAGACTTGGTTACTTCAGCCGAGTATACTCTACTTTCCAGTGACTTCGTAACTATTACCAGTATTGAGTGTCCGCATTCTAACGATGAGGTTTCGGTATATGAGGCTACGAGTTTTCAAGCCAATGATGAAAGTGAAGAGCATGACACTATGCTCACCAGTTCTAATCAATGTGTTCATACGCTTGATGTAGTGACTGATCACTCTATTTTACTTGTGCATCCGAGTCCTGACTATGCAGACGCGTACTCTGTAGATGACGACGATGTTTTGGCAACACTTGCCGACATTGTCGATACTGGTCCCTACATTGTACAGGATGATTCGAGCCAGTCATCTGATGATGATAATGTTGTTGGTCCTACAGAGGATGATCCGTCCTTGGTGCTTTCTAATCGTTTTCTTAGCATTGATGAGACTGAGCTTGACAATGTTCGGAAAGGTGGCCGTCGTCGCAGTGCACATTCCGAGAACTGGGCACGCAATGCCTTTGATGAGTTCCGTCGTTTCAAGGGTTACTCCATCGTGTCCACGATTGAGGACTTGGCAGAGGCAAAGGATATTCTTCCATTAGTAGACATGTTACAGTTGTTCATGTTACAAGTTGCGAAGCGCAATGGCGAGTTATATCCTCCTGGAACGTATGCATCTTCATCTCATTTCTCTTGTTAATCAGTTAATGTAAATTCTTACTATTATCTTGTGTGATGCAACATGGCTTAAGATTGATGTGTAATATGTATGTTCTAATAGTTATCTTGTATCTTGTACTTTAAGACTGATATGTGAGACAACAGTTAGAGAGCAGTCATACTTTGTTAATAGTTCCTTGAATACATTCTATGATTTGACTGATTCTAATTTTTTGTAGAATTGCGAGTATGCTGCGAGCTATTGGCAGGATCATACGAGCCCGTGAAGAAGAACGCTATGTGCAAACATCGTCCAAGCCAGCGCTGCCTTTCAATATTCTCACTGATCCAAGGTTTCACAGAGTCAAGTTAGCAGCAGATGAGGCAGTTATCCGAGCTGTGCGTGCAGGACTAGGTAAGGAAATTTTAAAGAGTGATGTCTTGTCTATTACGGAAGAGAAACAAATGCTGAATTCTGAAGAAGCTTCAGTGAAGCATCCATCTGGATTGAACCGAAGATTTGCGTATTTTTGCACCCGCAACTTTTTTGTGAGAGGTGGCCGGGAGTTATGTGAATGCGAGAACAACCTATTTGAGATCTGCATAGATCAGGTTGGAGATCGATTCTTAAGGTTAGTCCTTTTTTCCCGTTCTTAAGGCAACGTGGACATTCGTAAGGTTAGTTCCTTTATCCCGTTCTTAAGTCAAATCGAATTTTCTTAAGGATAGTTTTTTTATGCGGTAGTTATTTTATCCCGTTCTTAAGGCAATGTGGGCATTTTCTGGTTCTTCAGATTCTCGCCCGGATTGTCCAAGAATTGGAAGGTCGATGTTCAGCGGTGCAATTCAGACAGTCTAAGAAAACCTGTTAACTGCTACGATTTTGATGTGATTTCGACGTACATGTCCATTCTTGCACATTGGCCTGTATTTGATCCAATTGACTTAGTTCATCCACTGTTTCTAACTCCGAAACTACGGTTGAAATCTTCCGATACTGTTTGGTTTTCTCGTGGCCTTGTGGGAAAGAACACCTTGAGTGATATAACCCGGACCTTGGCTGAATCTGTACCTGCTATGAAACTGAAAAGAATTACTAACAAGAGCGACAGAGCCACAGGGATCACGAGGATGGAAGAAGCTTGTGTCCCGCGTAAAAAGGGGATGATTGTAACTGGACATAGGGACACTAAGTCTTACGCAAAATATAGTCGGGAAGAAGTTGACCTGTCCAGCAAAGCACTACAGCGTGTTATCTCTGGGCAGGCAACTTCTTTCCAAGATGTTTATGCCGATGAGATCCTCAGAAAGGTTCATTAGTTTTAGCTTACTTAGAGACTTCGTTAGCTGTGGTCTATAGATATTTTCGTTTTTAGCTGGGGATTTGGTGGGTGTTAATCTCCTGGTGAAGTGGTAATATGCGATGCTTAATTCCTAGCATCTAGTACTTCCCTAGCTTCTGAGACTACTTGGTCTATGTGACTAAATTGTTGTTTGGTGTATGCAGGATCTTCTGAAACTTGGCGATGATGGTGCTGGTTTTGTTTTGCAGGGTATCGGAGGGGTGTCCAAGGTCTCCCCGGTCGTGGTTGGCCATAAGGAGTGCAAGATGTCCCCGGTCGTGGTTGGCGATGAGGAATGCAAGCTGACCCCAGTTGTGGTTGGTGATAAGGAGCGCAAGCTGTCCCCGGTCGTGGTTGGCGATAAGGAGCGAGTTCCTGTGTTGAGCAATGGGAAGCCAGGGCACGTGTTTAAAGAGAATAGTAATTGTCAAATAATCAATTTAGTGATCAATGGAGCAGATTCGCAGTTTACAACAACTGAGTTTTTTAGGAATCTGGGGCCTGTCCCGTTTCTTGCAAAGTAGTATAGCATTTTCATTTTCAGTAGAATGTCTTGCATCTAAGTCGAGCTTTTCTCAGCTAAGTTTGTCCAAATGGTTTCTTTGGTTGAGTTTTTACTGCTGGCTTCTGTTTTAAACTTGGTTTTTAAACCACATGCAATGATATGCCATTTTTAACACTCTTTTGCATAAGTTACATGCACAATTAAAGCTTATCAGTGTGTTTCTTGGCTGCTGTGGTTCAAAGGGATCTCTTCCACACTCTAAGAAATTACCCTGCAGATCTGATTTCCTATGTGTACCAATAAATTGAATGCCTTTAAACAGTTGCCCGAAAAGCTAGCAGACCAAAAAGGCTGCCCGAAAAAAATTGACTGACTGGCACTGGTTAGTGGTTACAATGGTTGGCACTGGTTACAGTGCCAGGCACTGTGACGGATGCGTTATGCAATATAATTAGGGTTTTTTTATTAAAGGATCGGACGGCAGAGTGCTTAACGTTTAGACAATGTTATGCTGAAAGAGGCGAGTTGGCATGCCACGTTGGCAGGCCGTGAGTTTCCACGTTGAGGGCTGTGGCCCGCGAGAAGCCTTACCGGCCAAGCAAGCGCAGCCTCAACGAGGGAGTAACGAAACATGGATGAATGAAACTCTTATTTCCGAATGGATGACGAAGAAGAACAACAACAAGCTGGGCTTATTGAGTTACATTGTCGAGAAGAACAAGCTGTGGCGATGGTGGAGCCTTGCCTCGGTGCAACACAAGTGTAGAAGTACACCTCTGGCCCTCTTCAACTTCTTCGTCTTCTTCTTCTGCGTCGCCTCTCATTTTCAATTTTTTCTGTCCACGATCTCGGTGTCGAGAGATTGTTGCAGTACCTGTGATCGTTTTTTAGGGTTAGGTTTCGGGAGTTTCGTGAGAGATTGCCGGTGAGGTTTCAAGGGTGGTTTGGCGTGCACCAAAAGGTGAAATTCTCTGAAATTGAGTGACTGACGAATTCAGTTTCTTGTTTGAATTGCAGGAATTAATTAGTTCAGTTTAGAGAACGCGAGTGAAAGCTCAGGATTTGCGTCGGACCTTGGACCTAGGATACTGGTATTCCACCTTGGGAATTCTGTGCGCTCAGAGAACATGGAAGCCTCTTTTAGGTCTCGCTTAGACCGGACGTTCGGTTTTCTCAACGATGCTACAAACGATGGTGCTCCACATTTGTGGAGCGTGGAAGAGAGAGTTACGTCCATGAAGAACGAAGGACTGGCACGTGAGGGCGAAAGCGATGACGATGATGATGAAGTGTCTGGTTATGCGGACTTTCTGAAATCTGAAAATAGTCGAAAGAGGTTGAGTTCAAGCTTCTTTGGGGAGGAAGATTTGGAGGACTTGGAGAGCGGGGATGACGAGGAGGACGACGGTGACGGTGACGAGGAAGAACAGATGCGGCTTGGGAAGAAGAAGAAAGGAGGTGGAGAACAAACTCAAATTGAAGCAGTGAACAGGGCAAGCGACGTCGATGGTCCGCTAGAGCCTTCCAAAGATGATGATGAAGAGCGAGAAGTGCGTGAAATGGTGGGTATGGACTGTACGCTTGATTACGAGGACGAGGAAGACGAGTATGATAAAGTAGCAGTCGGAATTGAAGGAATTCATGATCGATTGTTCATGAGCCAGGTACGAGCTTTTGGTGCCAGTCGTCAGCAGTTGAACCCTCTGCCGACTTCGTTTATTGAAATGCGTCAAGCCAGTCGTGACAGGCGTGCAAATCACAAGGCTGCACTGGCACGACTGGAGGAGGACGATCGCGAAGCTGCTACTAGAGCTGCCAAAGAATCATCACAAACTACCGAAGAATTCAAAACAGAAGGAAAGGTAGAGAATCCTACAGTAAGACAGGATAATGGAGGTGAAGCTATGGACGTTGATGTTGATGGACACAGGGAGGAGCCCATGCAAGGGGTCAAGAATGAAACCCTAAACCTAGTGAGCTCCCTGGTCCGGGAGGGTCAACAACGGAAACCCGGCAAGAGAGTAAAATTTTCTGTGGATGAGACTCCAAGTACTAGAATTGATGACATGACCATTACTCCCATGACGATCGTTGTTTCGGACCCTGTACCGTCATGTGCGAGTACTAGAAGTGCTGTTCTTTCCACACCAAACAGATACAGTAAAGTTCCAGACTATGTGAAAAATCCCTCCAAATATATTCACTACACATTAGATTGGTCAGAGGAGGATGAGGAGCAGGCAAACATGGCCGCTTTCCGCGCTGCTAGGGTAGTGTCATCATCAACCCAGGATATGATTTCGGAGGAGGAATCTCAAGGTCCCTCTGGGTCTACCAAAATCAGCTTCAACCCTCTTGTGAAGAGAAGCTCCAAGGAGCCAGGCAGAGGAGCAGGAAAGGGAATGGCAGCAGAAGGGGGTTTGCCTATGGGGGTTGTCAATGTTGCAGCAAATTTTGATATGGATTCAAATCTAGGAGGTTTAATTACTGTGGATGATGATAGCGCGTCTAGTGGTTCGATAGGGCAAGGAAAATCTGGTCGAGTTGTCAGGCGCTATCGAAACAGAGTGACTGATGATATCGAAACAGATTAGAAACTGTAAAGTTCTCGTGACTGATTCCCAGAGAAAATGTAAATTGTGAAAATTCTTCATTTAAGTTGGTAGCATTACGGTAACCCCTTAGTACCTGGAGCTTGTCGAAGCGACCTTGACGACGATCACTTATCTCATGATCAATAGGGGGGTGTCCGCATAGGGTGCGACACCAGCTATTCTAACCTGGGCTTTCTAGATATCCAGTGAAATTCATGTGACGCAACGCCACTTCTGCAAAACCCTGGGATTTTCATAAAAATCTAGTGGATGGCAGCTTTTTCAGAGTACCGAGGCATATGAGGTCTTCTTTTCCTTGCATTGGTAGCCTTGAGCCTCCAAAGCATGAAACTTGTCATTTGCATTGCAATTCACATAATGGAAGATCTCTCCGTGCAGCTGGTAGCAGAGATGTTGTAATTTATGCAAGAGATAGAGGAGTCCAACCTTCAGTGCCTACAGGACATTCAAGTTAGATTTTGAAGTTTTGGCTTCCGATTGCGAAGATATAACTGACGGGGTTGGATTGTGAAAATGTGGAGTTGTCCTTAGGCTAACGAAATTGGCTGAGCACCGGTAGTCATGCAGTTCAACATTTCTGAGCATGGTTGTTTATAACTATTACTTGGTTACTGTAGTGGTAATTTGTAATAAAGACCCAACATCATTTGATGAATAATAGTGTTCTTTGAATTTGAAGTGTTGAAGATTAATGATCTACTCTACTGAGAGTCATGCTTAAAATTTAAAATATTGTAGCATTGGGGAGATGGAAAAAATGAATGCACGGCAAACACAGGCAAAAAGATCAAAGGTCAAAGAGTCTGAATGCAAAAAAAGTGACGCAGTCAATGATTGTGACCCATCTCTTCAATGGCATTATGGAAATACCTTGTGCACTTCTCAACACAAATGTTACATAGAGGTTGAGTGTATTGTGGGTATTCAATTGCTGTAGCTGAAAGATTGATTTAGGTCACAATGCCAATTTTTGTCACTATGCCAATGATAAGTATGAGGTGTATTTTGGTGGAGTCATTGTCTCTCTTTCGCAGACTCCAATGCACAGGTTCGAGTTATTTGGAGTATCCAGAATGAACATGAACCAGATTTCTGTGATACCTCACAGGAGAATATCCATCCTCATGATTCTTGTATAGGGATTCTAATTGAAGTCGCAATTGGTATCTCACTAATAGGGTTTTGCGAACTGGTTAGTAATGTTATGACCGGTAATTGCTTGGGTAGTATATATAAAAGCTCTTCAAACTGCAAATCTAGAACCTCGTGAGGACTACAGCAATCACACAGGAACTCGTGTACTACGAGGTCTAGTTTGACAAGAGAAACCTAAATGATAGCGTGAAGAATCATATTTGGAACTGTTGAAAGATGTTACGTAGTTTGGAATTAATCCAGCGCGTCCACGAACGCCTGAGGTGGCGGTAAGTCTGGAGCAGTTTCCACATCCCTCGCAGGCTGTCAGGCGAACACGCATAGTTAGCAACGGTAAGAAGGAAAAATTCTTTCTTACACTCCACGGATCTCAAAAAACATTTCAAGGGGTCAAGAAAAAAGAGAATAGATAGAAGATACCTGTCGCCACTCAAGGAAACACCAAACAATGTAGTTCACCACTGCTACCAAACAGAACAATTTTCCAGCCCAAGGTCCACACGCATAATATCTGAAGGTCCACCCAGCCACCCACCCCAAAACTTGAAATATTAACATTGAGCTTGAAATACTGTACAGATCAGCCAATCATGTATATGTTCAGAAGTAAAACTCTATGACTTAATGAATATAAAGTACAGCAGCAACACCAACTCACTAAAATCCTTTCATCTGAAAAGTATCCGTACCGTGAAAGGCGAAGCAGCAAGTCATCGTCCTCAGCACTCACAGCATGGTCGTATACAACTTCTGTACGCTTGGCAACATCCATCCAGCTATATAGATTCTTCATCTGCAAGAAAGTAGGGGCAGTTCATAGTCTGGTTCAAAAAACTGCAGTACTAAAAAAAAGCAGGACCTGAGTTTGTGTAAAAGACCCGCCTTGCAGAGCCGGCATTCTGTAGGGCAACAAATTCCTGTTCATAAAAATGAAATGTCAATGAGATCAACCGTTAGGAGAATCTATTTTATAAATTTTTGAATAGACCTAAGCGGGAAAGACTGCATGGCAGTTCCAGCCGTATCACATATCCCACTGGCTCCGTTTTGGAGGGTTTGTGATTACGAGGTTTCCACCTCCAGGTCCTCTACAGTACAAACTAGCCAACTGACATTTGACTAGCCTGTTGCATTGCTGAACACCAAATAAATTCATCAAAAAGAGGGTTCACAGGTTCGCAAGTTAGTGTTACCCTGTTGTGCATGGAGAAAGGGTCTACTTGAGGCAGGAGCTTAATAGCTTGACCGATAGCAACCACCATCTCCGCTGGCACAGGTGGAGCAAGAACGATCATATCATCAGGCAACACCTGCCAGCGCCAGCGAAGATTTATTAGTCAATGATGAAGAACTTCTCTTGGACGTGGTAACAGTCACCCAGAGAACCCACTGCGTTTACTATACCAAGCATAATGATTGATACCAAACTGAATGGAGCAAGCTTCAACCTTGCCAAGTTCATGTCAAAGAACAATGAGAACAAAGAAGTGAAGGCCATACATGCCTCGGGAACACCACCAACGCGAGTGCTCACTGTGAGAAGCCCGCAGCTAGCTGCCTCCAAGATCGCAATGCAAAATGCCTCTGTTAAGGAACTGTCATGCCAGTATCCAAAATGAAGATACGTCAAATCAGAACATAGAAACTAACCAAATTTGAGGAACGATGAAGACTCTACGAGATCGTACACACACAATTTTAAGCATAACAAATCCCTTAGAAGACCAACGAGGACGTCACGAGCAATTCCTGAGACAGTCACATACCTGTTGAGGAAAATGTGCCCGCGGACTAAGACAGAGCGAACATCAGCATGAGGCACGGCTCCTAGCATGTCAACACGATCTTGAAGCCCATGCTTTTCTCTCATCTCCTCCAAACGCACTCGCTTGGGCCCGTCACCACCCACAATGAATCTCACCTAAAAACACATCAAAATGTTTAGTATGGCTAAAGCCCTAAAGAAAACAAGGCTTGCACAAAGGTCTCAGGTGATCGACAGAGGACTATAGCAATTCATAATAACGCAAAGCTAAACTTAAAGCTATGACCTCCAGAATCGCATATTTCAGTCTACAGCTAGGAAACTAGTGCCATAAAATCAAAGCAATTCCCTAACATTTAGAGAGGCATTCAGAAGAGCTTACTTGGGGATAAAGTCTGCAGACCTCTGGAATTACTTCCACCAGCAAGTCGGCACCCTTTCGATACACAAGACGACTGATGACCACAATGATAACCTGATCCGTTATACTAGGGGATGCCTCTGGATCGGGTCGAAACATGGCTGTATCCACAGCATTCGGGATGACGAACACCTTCTCTGGGTTAAGTCCTGAGCGAAGTACTGTGTTTTCCTTACTGGTGTGAGATACGCAGATAGCTTGGTGTACATCTGCGAGAGTAAACTGCAGAACCTGCGACCACAATCCCCTACTAGTTTAAGCAGATTTCAAGAACCTTGTCACAAGCATAAGTCATGTGTCATGCTTGCAGCTTCGGTGCACTCAACTGTCTCTAATTGCAATACATCGGGGGGACAAAAGGGCTTCTAAAATGCACCGACATATTTTCACAACTTCACATGTGGGAGTTGTCGACTCCGATGTGTACATAACATGAAAGACTATCGAGATATTCAGGGATGTTCAATTACAGAGTGTGCAATCAGAAAGGGTTGAGAGCACTGGTTTTGAGGCTCTGGCAATACCCTTCAATTCGACAAGGCGGACTTTCTTTAATATTGAGAAGGTAGTGTAAAAACACAATCATACAGATTAAGATGCTAACAAATGATTTGAGGGAATTTTGCACGGGAAGAGAAGGTACACCTTATTCATATGGATACTACCAAGGTCCGCGAAGCCATAAAGAGAGTGGTCCGTAAAAACAACCCGAAGCCCCATCGTCCGAGCGTGCAGAAGTGATTCATGGCATAACGTGGAGAATGCTTGGTGGCCATGAACCAGCGTGATGCCCTCTCGCACAAGTATCGTTCGGATGATCGGTAGGGATCCAGATAGAGTCGGCAGCACGTTTTGCTGGATAAAAGGAAGGCGAGGAATGTAGTACACTTTCAGACCATTGGTCATATACCGGACACCACTCCTCTGCCCATATGCATGCGTTGCAACGACCACCTGCAGCACAGAACCCGCTCAAACCCTAAATAGATTTCTATGACTTCGCTAAATCTCTAAAACCCTCAATGGTTGCCGACAAACGTAGAAACAGAGATCCGGGAGTAAAACAAATCCAATCGGAATTCTGAATGTCTACTGAGAGAAAACCACAAGCAGAAGATTCCTCAAACCCTAAATAATTTCTTTCATCTCGCTAAACCTCTAAAACCCTCAGTGGTCGCCGACAACTGCAGAGACAGCATTCGAGGAGCAAAACAAGATGACATCCAATCACGCTACTTTCACAACAAGACCGGCTTTCTGAATACTCGAGAGCATTCCACAAGAGGAGAATCCCGACTCTCAGACCCGAAATGATTGTCTTCCACTTCGCTAAACCTCTAAAACCTTCACTGATCACCGACAAATGCAGAAACATCATTCCAAGGTGAAATTCAAGGACGCTAATTCCACAAAGCAATCAAATTTCTGAGAATGTACCTTACGAAAGACAGCCCCTCAAACCCAAAATGATTTTCATTCACTTCGCTAAAACTCTAAATCCTCATTGATCGCTAATAGATGCACAGACAGCATTCGAGGAGTGAAACAAGGTGAAATTCATTGGTGCTACTTCCACAAACCAATCATATACCATAAGAAGAGAGTATAATAAATTAAGGGAGCGACCTTGTGGCCACGCTGCAATAGACATTGCGAGAGGTAATAAATGTGATTCTCCACTCCGCCGAAATTAGGGTAGAAGAAATCGGAGACCATGAGAATCCGGTGGCGACCAGAGCCGGTGGTGGTCTCTCCCATCACTCGATCTCACCGTTCTCCTCGCATGATGATCTGTTTCTTCCGCACCTGGTAGCCTCGAAATCAAACTAAGAAAAAAAATCTCGACAACAAAATTGATATGATCGAAGCAACAAGCGCAAGGATCTGCAGGTTTTATACAAAATTGAGCTCCATTCTCGACGTTTCTGGGTTGGTCGAAACAAAAACTCGCTGCAGTAAGAGATCCTGTGTTCACCTAACTTGCATTGCAACTATCATACTTCATCAGATTGAATGGTACTAAGGTACCGACCATCTAAGGGATAATAGACCTCTGTAGGAAAATCATCAGTAGAGTATAACATTTTTCACATACTTTTGGTAGAAAGAGAAAAGAGAAACAGTTCATTTGGTTGACAATTTAAATCACAATTTTTTTGACTTTGAATGAATTAATTATGAATTTTCAAAGTGAAAGGTGAGTAGGTAGCTATTGGTGCTCATAGACTGGACCAATTTTAATCAAAATCAGCCTTTGAATGGAGCACTTCAAACTCAGGAAGTTTCTAAAATTTTGGCTCTTAGAGAATGATCCACATCATGCTTTCATTTATTTTAGCCTTACATGAATATATGTTTTACTCAAAGGGATTTAAGTACACAATTAAAAAACCAAAAAGTGCATTGAAGGAACTGTGATTCATTTTTTAAACTCTTTGCACTATTCATGATAGTTCTACTGGGTGATTGTAATTGCCCCTCCGACATTCGAGCCTCCCTACCTTAGCTAGAATCAAAGATAGAAAGATAAAAGGTGAAAAGAAGTCCTACTCTATCTTAAGGATTGAAAGTCTTTATTGATAGTCTATTATATAAGATAAAGATTAGGGATGAAGAGGTTCTTTTTTGGAAGGTGGATGCTTCTCTATGGTCTACGGGCAGTTTAAACTCTTGGTGAATTATTATAATTAATAAGTATATTTTGCATCCTCAATTGGAGTTTATTGTTGGGGGTTCATAATAAGATTGAAGGTTGTAGAAAGAGTGTTCTTCTAAATATGTACAAGATAGTTGTTGTAATCTTTTCTTTTATGTATTTAGAATATTGAGCATTTGATTTTCAAACTTTGAAGTTTTGCTTTAGGGTTTCATCATGGAAAAAGACACTATCTTCAATGAAGATGATTCTTGTTACCCTATTGATTTTGAAGATGATGTGGAGTACGTACTTAGAGTAGATGGATGGGAATCAAACCTCATGGCTACTAACTTACCGCATTTTATAGATGAGCCTCAAAACCTTTCTTAGATCATGTGCCTATAGAGTCTTCTACAAAGTTTATTCTATTTACTCTTGCAAGTAGAGATCTTATGATTCTTTTTTTATAAAGACAAAATTTTCTTACTTTCCTTGAGATTTGTGAAGTGGATGAAATTTTTTGTCCACTTCTTAGAAGCCATGGAAGATCTGTAGATGTTCACAAAAACTATGGATGGAGTTGATCTTTCAGCTTCAAGTGACATACAAGACAAAAAAATACCTCATTTTGAAATCCTAAATTGTAAACCTATTAATTATTCTTCAAAAAACGCTTGGCATTTGCCTTCATATAGTTGTCTTGTATTACTACAACAAAAGGTCATTGCTTGAGATCTTTGTACTCAAGAGAATACTTCTGATAAAAAATCAATTTTCCTTGTTTTTGAAGCCTAATGACTTCCACGTTGGTAGCATTCCAATCATCTATCCTCAATGCATCTACAAAAAAACAAAAATATATAATGAATTTTCAAACAATAAATAGATATAGGAATATGCATTTAAATAGAAAAGGAGAAAAAAAAGTACCATTTAATTTGATGAAGTATGATAGTTGCATTACTTCCTTTGGGATAAGAAAAAATTGATATGTTTTATGTTCTGTTTCTCAAACCATGCCTTGCAATTTTAGTTCTTCTCGAACAAATACCAACGCAACTGTAAATGTAAAAATCATACGCTTCAAATTATGTGTTGCCCAAGAAATAACCAATGGATGTATTAGTAGAATTATTTTGTGTTTGCAATAGAATCCTTCAGCCAATTGCTGGCCTGAATCACACTCACAGTTGACAAAACATTGTAGGAGACATTGGGTTGGTAACCAGCGAGGGCGGACAAGTTTGCTCCCGGGCGGTGTTGCATCGTGTATACATACACTATGTAAAAACAACTAAATGTTGTCAAATTAGAGGGTTTTTTGAAGAGTCTAAAGATCCACATGGAGAAGATTCTACCTTTTTTACCTCTATTAGACAACCATTAGGCATTAGTTCTTTAATTTCTTTAGTTGAAAGCATTTTAAATTTTGTTTGTAGATTTTAAAAGTTGTTAAATGGAAAGATAAAGATTGTTTTATCTTTCTTTTGGATTTTAAAAGAGATTTAAAGGCCATGTAGTCGCCATGTAGGAGATAAGGATAGAGTTATGGGGGGGAAAGGGGTGGTCAATGGGCAAATTGTGGTCCATGTGGCAATTTGCTTAGGTGGAGGGGATGGGGGGTGAGGTGGAAGATAAGGTGAAGGGCCTTCTTCTTCCTCTTCTTAGTTTGCTAGGAAAACCGAAACTTTAGAGAGTGATGACAGATTGTATAAGAGTTTTTTGTAATGAAAATATGGGAGCTTATTTATCTTGTTTTGAGGTTTTCAAAAACCTATCACTCGCTCAATTTGGAGTTTTTGTGTGGAAGTTATGCTTGATGGAGTGAAAGAGGGATAATTGCCATGGAGCGAGAGGACAGAATTTTCGAGGGCTCATAACTTTTGGGTGAGAAGTTTTTTGCTTTGAGATTTTATGAGAGTGTGTATCTAGATGTTAGCTTTCTAAAGAGCTATCATTCTCTCAATTTATAGGTAGTATGCAAAAGTTATAGGATTAGAGGCGAAGTAGTGAGAGGCTGCCTTTGATTTGAAGAAAGAAAACTTCAAACGGCTGTAAAAGTCGGACATTATCTTATTTTGTATTGAAATTTTGGAGGTATGTAGATTATTGTGTTAGCTTTCTATAGAGACATCACACGATCAGTTTGAAGTTTTTATGTGAAAGTTATGGGTTTAGAAGAAGAGTAGTGATGAGCGGCCTTCGAAATGGAGAGAGTGAACTTTGACCGACTATAAAAGTCGGACAATATCTTATTTTGAGTTGAAACTTAGTATTTGTGTAGATTATTGTGTTATCTTTCTATAGAGACATCACACAATCAATTTGAAGTTTTGATGTGAGAGTTATGGTCTTGAGAGAAGAGTAGTAGTGAGCTGCCTTGGAGTTGAAGAGAGCAAACTTTGAAGGATTATAAAAGTCGGACATTATATTAGTTTAAATTGAATTTTGGAGGGTTTGTAGATATTGTTGTTAGCTTTCCAGAGAGATGTTTCGTTCTCAATTTGGAGTTTTGAAGCGGCTGTGGCATTTATTTTTGTGACGAGATCTCCCTAGGAGGGAACTATTTGGTTTATGAGCAACTCCAACTATTTCCTACAAGCATGTGATATTATATTGGAAGTTTATGGTGCATTATGAAGATTTTATGGTGCATTATGAAGATTTTATGAGCATGCATACACATTTGTGTTGAATCACGGGCCCCTTTATATCTCGGCCAAGTCTACTTGCAGCTAGAAGCCTAGCGCTTTCCCAAGGCAAGGCCTCTCTACTCGACAGCGGAGGGGGAGGCCAAGCTTAGGCAGAAGAAGTATTGGAAAGCCTGTGGGTCCCTAGAGTTTTGCAAAAAACATTCAAGACTTAGTGCCAAAATACGGCGCCTTCTTTGGCTTGCACAAAAGCTGAGCCACGCCCTACCACCTTGGAATAGGAAACTGAATATTCATTATGCAAAAGAAAAATACAAATTATATTTTATAATAAATAAAATTCTTGTGAATGGCAAAAGAAGATTTTTATAAGGTGGGAGGTCCATAAATTGCCCATTTAAGAGCTAAAACTAAATCTTTGGGAGGTGAAGCTTCTTGAAATATTTTAAAATAAATCTTCCTTGAAAGACAAGTGCAATTGACATCTAATCCAAGTCGTTTCATATTTTTTCGAGCTTTATGGAATTAGTTATAAAATTTAGAAGTTGAAATGGTAGAAGACTCTAAAATTGTCCACCTCTTAAGTTGCACACTGTTTATAAATTGCTAAAGGCTATAAAAAGTAACATGTACAAATGGTGTACATTTGAAGAAGTAGGCAATTTTAAAGCGTATGCACTTTTAGAACGTCCTACTTTATCATTGTTTAAAGGTACTCTACTTTAATTGAAAGGGAGATTCTATACTACCTTTGCTAACAAGGTAGACTTTTCTCAATTTATGGTTAATATAAAGTTTTGCTTACATATGTTGTATATGTGTGTATAATTAGTATAAATGAAAATGGTGTGTATTTTGTGGGGGGGAAGTGATAGATAATAAGGTAGGAGGTTTGAATTGCATTCAAGCATTTAGAACCGCCTACTCCTAAAATATACAAAATTTGTACTGTTTTTTTTTCATAGCCTTTACTGATGTACAACAGTGTACGTTTTAGGGGTGAGCAGTTTTGGATCCCTATACCAGTTCAACTTTGATATTTCATAACTAACTCCACAAAGCTCCCAAAAATATGAAACAACTTGGGTTAGATGCCAATTCCACTTGTCTTTCAAGGAAAATTTACTGAAAAATATTTCAAGAAGTTTCACCTCCCCAAAATTCAATTCCAACCTTTAGGTGGTCAATTTATGGACCTACAATTCATTGTCCGTAGAGGGTAACCAATTTCAAAATTTATACTCAACCTGACAAGAAGGAGATGATTGAGTAAGTTCAATGTATAGTCATCATGTCGGTCAAAAAATATAAAGATGGAGGGAACCTTCAAACAGTCACAACCAAATTTTTCCAGCAATGTTGAACAGACATTGGCAACAACGTATTTCACCTTATCGATAGTAGTGGTAGTCACAGCTTGTTCACCGTGATGGTGAACAATGAACATTGAAGTGGTGGCGGCGTAGGGTTGGCTTGCTTTTGACGGAATATTCATAGCGGAATATTGATTGTTCACTCCCAACATCCACCTCCGGAGGTGGATGTTGGGAGTGAACAATCAATGTTCCGCTAAGATTATTCTTTTGTTCTCTTAACTTTCAATTACATCCGTCCATCTTGCCATTATCCATCCTCCATTGTTCATTCTCAACATTTGAACAAAAAAGGTGGTCACGGCTTGTTCAATATTCGTCACTTCTCATTGGCCCCTCAAAGCACTTTCCATTGTTCATTGTTCATTGTTCACCATCACGGTGAACAAGCTGTGACTACCACTAGTTCCTTCGGCTCATGATAACTGGATAGAGTTGTTAGACCAACGTCGCCCGTTCGACATGAAATCCTTCGGGGGTTTTTTTGTTGGCTTCTCTTTCCTTGATTGAGTGTGTTTTAGATCCAAATGCTGTGGTGTCTGGATGCCCTCGCTTTGCCATGACGGACGAACTTGGCGGCCTCATCAATATGAACTTGGAAGCAGCCCTTTTGGGGGGGGCGATATGGGGCCAGAAAGCACCATTCTAACGTAAATGTCTTTTTTTCACCAGATAAAAGTAATCTTTTTTCGTCAATTTTTTTTCATTTCTATAAAAAATGTAGATGAAATTGCCAAATTTGGATGAAAAAGTGTATGAATATAATGAAAAAGTGTTTTTTGGTCCAAAAGATGGATGAGTGTAGAAATGCAATGCTTCACCAAATTTTAAGTGATCGCCACCCTGGCACTTTCTCAAAAAGCAAAAAAAAAGTTCCAAGTTGGGAGTGAATGACAATATGGTCACCTCTTAATCAAGCGTAACACGTGTTGAAAGAATACAATGAGCACAGTAAATGACAAATTCACAACGACTTTCTCTACTAGAAATGGTTCATGCATTCCTTCTCTACTCAAGCTCATATCGTAAGTCCAGTCAAGGAACTTATGTTCATCACTCTCATTGCCCAGTCCAAAATCGTGCAGGTAAGTCCAATTTTTTACAAATGTAGCATTGGAAGTAACTGTAGCTTCATTGAAATATATTGTTGTCCGCCGAGCATATACAAACTCAGACGATTTCTCAATGGGCTTCAATTTGGTCTAGACAATACTGATTGTAGACCGATGAACTAACTTAGGGGTAATTGGAGGCGATATAAGTGCCCTTGTCCTCTTCCTCTTCATATATTTTTCAACGAAGTCTCATCAGAGTTGCACACTTTCCACGTGGAACACCCCAAGCTCTCGAAATGATCCACTGCTGCAAAATAAGTTACAAAACAATTCAGCGATAAAGTCTCAGCCTTCATTCCGATCCCAAAAGAAACTTAAGAGGACAGGTAAAGCACAAAATATCAATCACAAGGACTTACCAGGATAGACATGACCACCAGCAAGCAGAAGGGAACGAGAAACATTTGCCAATGTTATGCAGTAATATACCCGTAATGATATGGAATCCAGGCTCCAAAAACCCCGGCACACAATCTGCCTGCCTCTTGGCGATGACACAAGGAACCAGGTAACACCCATAACAATAACTCGATCCAGTTGAACACAACCGTCCATGTCGTCCGTGTTCAATACAATGTTATCCATGCTTACATTGACCTTAGAACTTCAAAAAATCTGACAACCTGCACATACATCACAAAACATAAACGACCAATTGCATTTTCAAGCAAAAGAATCCAGGCAAAGAATACAAACCTGATTTTATGCAGAAGTATGAAAATTCTGCTCATTAACTTCACAGAAATTAATCACCAAGCGAGAGGTGGAAGTGCAACTCTCCACGTGACCAAAGTCCAAAACAAGAATGCATTCAAGAGAAATTGAGGTTTCATACCTGACATTCTTGACAATAACTGTGCTCCCATCAGCAGCTCCAAGGTGACGCAATTTCACCTCCTCTAGGGTACCATCTTTGAAAGCATGCTGCAGGTAATGGCAAAAAACCAGGTGTGAGCAGATCGCAAGCTGCACATTAGGTAGTAAACAAAAACTCTCCTCTTACGATCAAGCATGTTGAAAATATAACCAAATAACAAATGAGCCTCAAACCTTATCTTAATCCAATGGGTACACTGTAGTGCATGTCAATTGTTTTTAAGACTCCTAGCCTCGTCCAAGTTTCTCAAATTTACATAAAGTTACTAAAGTTACATAAAGTTACATAAAGCAAACGTTGAACCCCAGAATCATCTCACATTGAACTATTCTTGATCTACGATGTTCAAGCTCTTGATCCAAAGGGAAGAGAACGTACCTTATAGAAGCAGCTTGTGCCAAAAGGACAGGTCCCATTTCCAAAATCAAAGTGCCTGCAATCCCTTTCACTGCCAGTACAAGGGGTTCCAATTATACACAAAACATAGATTGTATTCTCGAGATTGCATCAAGACCTCAACCAGATAGTAATTCATCTGGATGCAAAACACGTTTAAAACAGCTACAAGTGTAGAGGTATTGAACATCATGCACCCAGGATATTAAAAAAGTTCCCCAACCCACAACCATGCCAAGGCAAGAATCCAGTGGAATTGCACTACAAGAACCTAACACATATCAGAGCCAAGAAAGTCCTGGAAAAAAACAATACAAACGTTCTCAAACTCTCCAAGGAATACACATGTTCTTGAGTGGCGCCTTAATTTCTACAAATAATCAAATTGTTTCACAAATGCAAAATATGTTTTAAAGAACAACAAAGTGATAAACCAGTTGGGCCTTGTAAGTTGAGAAGCAGACCCCAGCATGTTCTTGTAGCCGTTGATAATCTCCTCCTTCTCCTCAGGGGAGAAATACCAGACAACACTAGGCACCACGTAATGGGTTGGCACACGGCACACTGGGCAAGCTCGCACCACTGTATCAATATCCATTCCAGGGGCGTGAGAGCCACTTCTCCAACCTCGTATGCACCCAACGCAGAATGGATGATCACATCCGGACATCAGTCCAAACTTTCGCTCCGCCACTGTAGGCTTTGAATGTATCCTCTCCAGACAAACGCTGCATTCGATGTCTTGGCTTTTCAAGAGAGCCTCCAATTTTTTCTTATTCCGCTGACACTGAAGCTTGTGATTCTCCCGCTCTGAAGGCCGGTAAGGGTGGAGACAGTGCTTCCCGCAAGTCGGGCATAGATAGCCATGTATATTGCGACACGACTCACCTTGAGGACAATTGCCAACGGCAGCAAATGCACAAATAGGCCTGTCACTAGGATCATCAGAGATGGGCTCAGACTCTTCAGCGTCAGCTTCTCCAAGAGATATCTCTGCAAACCTCTTTGCAAGGCTGGGACTCGGATTGTGCTGCCAGGCATCTTTCAATGGAACTATCGAGGGTTTGACTGCTGTTCCCCCGGTCAGGCTTGAGTCTCCCTTTGAAGCTGGCTGAGTGGCGGCCGGTAAATGCCTTGCCACTGGCACTGGCACCGGCACCGGCAACGGAGGTGGAGTAGGTTTCGACACACGAGACATTTTCACGTGCTCATATCGACAGTGAGCTCCATATGTGCAGAGACCCCGCTGATAAAATGTGCATACCTGAAAGCCCACGGTCAAATCCATTACTAATGAAGCTGCAAATGTTTTGAAGGACCATCCAGATTTGATTGATGATCTTTTCGCGTTTCCGCAACCAACGTCATACGATACTTCAAAAAAGCATTAACCCTAATTGCTTCGTGCAGCTCTTCAATGAGATACATCCGAAAACCATTCTCGCCACATCACCACTTCAGACTTTCGAATGCAATATTTCCAGTTTCAAATCGAAACCAATTCAGGAGTCATGCAAGAGAAAGGAACGAGAAAGAAGATAACCAGAAAATGTAGTTCCGGAACAGATTATCAAACAGGCAGTCAGGTCAACGAGTGCGAGCACGTTGCTCCCGCTAAGTACGTACCTGGCTTGCCTGGTCGCTCCAATTGTGAGAAAACATACAATCGCTTCCTTTGAGACATGCACCGTGCAAAAAGAATTTGCACAAGACGCTGTCCACAGTTGCCAAAAATCATGAAATAAACCGGTCAGACAGCACCATTTTGTAGGTAATCAATTAAGCAAAATATGTACCAAGCTTCAGAAAAATTTACACTTTACTCGTGGGAATATAACAAACAACGAGCGGTCAAACATACGGTCTGCTGGAAAGAGATTGCTTACGAGGGATGATTCAGATCTCGTAGTCAAAGTATACTACTCCAGCGAAAATTATTACCAATATATAAGCAACAATAAGATGATGTGCGTGCTCGGTCTCCTACTAAAGACACAACAAATCCGTTCTAGAATCTCGAATCGACGAAATTCTTTCTTAGCACAGGCGACACATCAAAACCACCGTGATCCAATCGAACCGAAAAGAAAATATCAGTTCTCGATAATCACCACTTGCAATAAACCCTAAATGCTCCCCTGAATTGAATGCGAAATTACAAGACTGAAGGACCAGTGAAGAACTGAAGCGAGAGACTATTGTACCGGTTACGCCCAAGCAAAGCCACTTCAACCACAAAATTCAAAACAAAATCTCCAGAATCTCTACAAAGCACGATTGACAAATGTATATTCTGAGCACAGGCAACACACCAATTCCATAGCGATCCAATCGAACCAAAAAAGCACATATCAGTTTTCGATATTCAACGCTTCCAATAAACCCTAAACACTCCCCTGAATTAAATTCGAATTTCTAAAAACTGCGAAGGGACAACGAATAACAGAAGCGAGAGAGTATCATACCGGCTACGCCCCTCCATGGCGATGCACAAGCAAAGCCCCCCGAATTCAAAATACAAACCACCGCTGGAAAGAGGAAAGCCGAAGAGCTTGCAGGGGAAGACCCTGCTCGATGAGAGGCAAAGAAGGTAATGAGCTGATGGAAGAACGAAAGGCAGTGGAATGACTATATCGACAAATTGTTACGACGAAGAAGCTGAGGAGGGATTCGGCGTGAACATCCATGGCGAGGGCCCGATCCACAACACGGTAGGGTTTAGTTAGGGTTTCTGAATGCGTCTTCTTCATCAGCATCATCCGTAGAGCCGAGCCAAGCCACGGTTTTAGGACCACTTTCAGGGGAGATAAAGACTTTGGTATTGGGAGACACTGACCTCTTTAATATCACCCTCTTTAATGTCACATCCTCGGTTCTGACACCAAATTTGTACACCGGGTATCTATTTTCTCATTAGCCCTACCTTCCTCTTAAAGAGTTTGACAAAGAGTTTGACAAGTGTTAAAAATGGTTCTAGACTATTTATCATGACTCCCATCAATCATTTTGATTTTAGAAGACCATGGAAAGTAATCACAAAAGACATGTTTTGCATTGATAGAAGGATTTGTGTGTTTTAATGCAAAAAATACATAGAAGTATTGTAAATTAAACAAATAAAACACACGGAAATTTATTTTTTATTTTTTATTATTTGAAATAAAAATTAAAAGTGATATTTCTGAAAATAATTATATACTTGAAAATTTGCTTTAATTTGCATTTTGAATGAGCAATAAAAAATAAGGTTCATCATCATCCTTGTTTAGAATTTTTCAACAACAAATGAATGTTCTAAAGTGGTGTTTGGTGGTCATTTAGTCATAATAGAAAATTTATATAGGAAATTTGCAACATTAGCTTGAGAAGGTGTTGAAGATTTTTGAAAATTGAAGAAATAAATGAAGTGTATATTATGGTTGAAGTTTGTCCCAAAACTAATAGAGGATTTTGTGATTGATTGACCATAAATATACAGCCTCATATAAGATTGAAATTTGAATATTGTATGTGATCAAATAGTGATCAAATAGTATAATTAAACACCCAAAAAATGTACGTAATATGCTACAGTCAATTTTGGCAAGGAAATGTTGAAAATGAATTTCTACATCAAGTTTGGGGAGGTCTACATCACCCTAATCCAATCACGATATGCTACAAGTCACTTTTAGACAAAAATGACTAAATTTATGTTGAAAATGGACTTTACGTACTAGGATACAATTAAATAGTCTAATTGTAGATTGTGAATGATGTTTGTTTTGGGGTATTAACTCTAAATTGCTATAGAAAATAGAAGTGTCTAATGAATAGATTTTAAAAAAACTATCAAAATCAAGAATGAACCTACTTATTCAAGAGTTCAATTATTTTTTATTTTCTACTTTTATGATAGTAATTGGCCACATCTTTCAAGAATTAAGGACACTTTCCATGCAAGTGAAAATGAGGTTAGAGCATCATCAATAGGGAGCTTGATCATCTACTTTAAGGTAAAAATACAATACAAGGCTCTTTTTTATTTATCAAAACTATTGCTCCAACATTTTCAACGCATGGTTATAGTACATCCATTGATGATGCTCTTACAATATTTTGAGCCTCCCTCTTAATTTAGGTATGTAATTTGGAATCACCTTAAATTATTGCATATGATTGCTTATAGGACACAATGTGAACAAACTCATTAGTTATAACAAATTCTAAAAATGAGTTGAAGTTATATATCTATGTACAAAATAACCACAATCATTTCTAGAAACCGACCTCTATTTTTGAAGGAGAATTGCAGAGGGAGAATACGCAAAATGATTAGCATTAGAAGGAAAAGTGTAAGGTGGAGTTGGTGGTCATTTTGGTTAGTGAATGGCTCTATTTATAGTATTGTGAAGGTGGCGACCTTACAAGTGGTCAATTTGGGGTACACTTTCTTTTGTTTTAACTTCTTCTCTACGATGACAATCAAAATTGAATACAACTTCAAAACACTCATGATACTAGTAAATTGAAACTTCATTGTGTGCACTCATCCAATCTTCTACATGGATGAAAAATATCATCATCATACAAGTTAGGATTTTTTGAAAAACTTGTCATTGAAGCACAATGTCATCACTACTCAGTTTTGGTTGTTATTTCTTGGTCAACTTCAAAATTACATTGTGCACTATTTACAGTGAAATTTGAGGGTGTTTTTAGTCTAAATTGTAGCTCTTGTTGTATATAGTTTAAAGTGAAAATTATATTTGTATGCTTTGATTGAGTGAATCATAGAAGCACCAAATGTGGTGCAACTTAGGAGTGGTATTTCTACATACAAGGTTGCAACATTACTTGGAATGAATTAGTCTTCAATAGCTCATTAGAGAAAGGAGATTAGTGGTGAAGTAAAAAAGCAAAGAAGAGGACACCCAAGGATTCTAGGAGAGTGAAAAAAGAAACTTGGTGTGCACCTTGTCACAATTGGTTGTCTCAAAATGACAAGTGCAATTACAAGAAAGCTTCAAGAAAAAAATAAGTAAACACTTCTTAGACATTACTTTGAAGTGTACTTCGATAGTAGCTGGTTTGGGTATTTTTGAGCAACAAAAAAAGTCTCTTCTTGTTCAAAGACATGTTCTTGCACAGTTGAGATTTGCTTTCAAGTACAAAATTGGATTGTTGATGATTGTAGAGTGTTATTTTCAACAATAAGACCAAGATTAACCTATTTAATTTAGATGGTAGATCATGGTGTTGGTTGAGAAAAGGGAAGAGACTTGGACGTCAACATGCTAGTCAAACTCGCAGACATGGTGGTTCGATCATGATTTGGGTTTGTATAATGATTTTTGGGCTGGGTGCTTGGTACCAAATTGATAGTAGGAAGGAGCAACATTTGTACAAAAATATTTAGATACCTACTTATAGAGCACTATACCAAATTACAACTTAGATCCTAGTAGGGTGTTTTTTTAACATAATAATGACCTAAACATATGGCAAAAAGTGTTCAATTGTATCTCTCTTCCCAACCATTTTAGCTCCTCTAGTGGCCATTTCAATCTTCAAATTTGAATGCAATTGGAAACTATTTTTGGGTCCTTCTCAAGCAAAATTGTGAGAAGCTTTATAAAAGTAAGTTAGGAAGGAATTTTGTTGTATTGAAAGCAAAAGGTTATTGGACAAAATATTGAAGTTTGAGGATTTATTTTGAACAATAGTGAATATAGTACATAGTTGTTGGTTTGGCTTTGTAAAAGAATCTTTCATTATCAATTTGATGTGCAACTTTGCACATACATACAAGATTTCATATATTGTTTCACTCAACTTTCAAAGTAATCTTTAAAAATTTATTAAAATATGTTTAAATATGAAGCAATCTTAAAAAAATTATAGTCGTTCATGAAAGTTGGTACTTCAAATTTAGTATTGAAATTTGATTGTCACTTTGTAACATGTTTTGGTACAAGTATTGTCATTTCTTAATGTGCATCAAATGAATTTTAGCATCACCTACATGACACTTTTAGCCTCTTACACATTGATCTTTGAAAATTTGTAACTAATTCACAATGCTTCCAAAAGTTATGGAAACACTTGCATTTTGATTCATAGTCCTTCACCAATATTCTTCACCAATGTGCAAAATTTTTTATTCATTTTCTAGAGCATATCAGTTATGCTTTAGAGCTCATTCATACAATTTTAGGTGTAATTATTTTATACATAATACTCAATAGTAATTGCAAGTACTGCCCTCTTTTGAACAAAATGATGTAGAATATTCTACATCCGATCAATAATAAAAAGGACACTCGTCAAAAAATGAAGTACATTGAGCTGAATCACAACTATATGCTACAATAAGTTCCAATACATTAAAAAATTAATGAAAATTAGCATTCCATTCATTGAAAACAATGAGTTGGGAAAGTGCTTTAAATTGATACAAAAGTCAATTTTTTTTAGTTCCTTGTGGTGAAGACAAGCTATTTATATACATATGAGGTGGTAGGAGGTAAAACAACCTATATGAGATATGTAAATTAGAATGAGTAGGAGCTCAATTGCTCATAATTAAGTCAAATGCAAGAATTATGTTTGAAGTAGAATTTCAAACCTAATTTAGGCATAGTAGAATAACTTTATTCTAAAAAATTTGAATAAAAAAAAGTTGGTAAATCAAGCTAACTTTCATCTCCAAAATTTGTTTGAGATTCAAGCCTTGAATTAGAAGTTATAGACAAATGTTGAAAGTGGGGTTGGAAGGATGTTTTTTTTTAAACATTTTCAAATACCCTCTTTAAAATTAATCAACAATTTTGTTTAGAGGCTTGAAATCTCAAACGGATATTTGGAAATAAAATTTAGTTTGATTTACCAATTTTTTTTTTTATTTTTAATTTTTTTGAAAAAAGTTATTCTATTATGCTTAAATGAGGTTTAAAATTATACTCCAAACATAATTTATATGTTTTGACAATGAGCGGTCAAGCTCTCATCTTCAAATTATCTCATATCCTTTGAGGATTTATGATAGACAATGGATTTCAATATAAAAATGATATCTCCACCCACTATTCCTATAAAAGTCAATGAAACAATTCTTTCATTCTACCATCAAAATTTGTTTTTGATGGCAGATGGTTAACTCCTAAGGCCCAACAACTTTTTGACAGTGGAGTTTTTCAATGAATTGTTTCACTTTGATATTTTTTTGCACATGGGTGTGCTTGAATTGTTTAAATTTTAACCTAACAAAAGTAAAGACTATTTTGTCTAGTATGCATAGAATTCATTGTGGAAAATATTGGCCATTGGATTTTTAGATTAGGATAATTTTGGATAATCAACTTTATAGGCAAAAATTGCAGCTTGGGAGGGGAAAAATAATATTGAGATGAATAATGCTTTTTAACCCCCAAAAAATTATATTGGAAGCTTATGCAAATGTAATACGGAGTATTTTTTTTAATTTAAAAAAATTGAGTAATAGAAATCCCTCTCAAATTTGTACACATTTTCAAACAGAAAGAGTAGAAAGTCAAAATTGACCAAATTGGATGCTACAATAGTCATGTGTAGATGAATTTTGTGGAAGAATTTTGTGGGTCGGACTCCAAAGAGGAAAAGGCAGCCTCTCTAAAGGCTACTACTGAATGTTATGTACTCCGTACTACTTGTACAACTCTGGGTATTTGATCATACTGGGTGGATTTTGTCAGTCCACTGGTTAAGATATTACAGCCATGCATGAGACGTGGCAGAACTAGAACTACCCACGTGGACAGTGAGTCGGCTTCGGATCATTCCAAGGAGTTAGTCCAGTCCAAGCTCGCACCTAGGGTCACCCGTCTGTATCACTCAATTGCAGCACGTCGAGATTGCAGCAATTTGGCGTGTCGTGGAAACTTTGCGAATTCGAACAACCCGCCTCATTGCAGCGCTCACTTGTCACTTCGATGGATTCCACGAAGGTGGAGGTTGCGAATCGGAATCCTACTTTCGGGAGCTCTCTGCTCAATGTAAGCAACGCCCATCCCTCCAGCTCGTTCGAATGTTGCTGCATTGGAATAGATATCCTGTTGCTCACTGAGTGTTCACTGTTGGTTTCGGTGATAGTGCACAAGGTTCGGATTGTGTAGGGTTCTAGCTTGTTTGAATCTTATTCACCGTAGAGCTAGTACTCCTTTCAAGCGTTGCAGATTGGCGTTAGGGTAAGGATTGGAGTGAGCAATTCAGTGGCGGTTTCTTTGGGGGGCTACAAACAATCTTTAGACTAGAATGAATGCTTGGAATGAAGCATGTCTGATTTTCTTCCTTTCGGTTTCGATGAATGTGCATGAGATGTGTAATTGGTGCGTTGAGCTTGTTGAAATTTGGCAATTCGTCGCGTTGTGCTGATTTAATAGAATTAGTACTCTTTTGAAGCCTTGGTAGTTGGTATTAGCAGAAGGGATTCGAGTGATCAATTCAATGGCGGCTCCTTTTTAGGGTTACAAACAGTTTTACGAACAGTTTTTAGACTTTACCGATTTCCTCTGCGGTTCTATTGGAATGAATCTTGTATGGCTTCAGTTTCTTGTAATTCATCGTGAAATGGTCATGGCAGGATAATTTCGGACGACGCCAGGCCGAGGATGACCTAGATCCCCTTCAGTTACAACCATCAACAGAAGACAGCAGGGAGCAGAATTCAACCAAGAACGACCGAAGTTCAACGAAAGAATCAGGGCACTCCACTTCAGGACAACAGGACTCGCTTGATTCTCTGATGGCTCAGAACCCTAATGGCGCGACGCAGATGTTCACGGACATGCACGGCATTCCGCCGACATTGGAGGAAGAGGATCCCTTTGACAATCCGGGTGGTCGCCAAGGGATGCGGCAAATGGTTAACGAGACTGGTGGTGGGCAAAGAGAAGGGGCGACCGATTGGGGCACGGGGACGGATGGTGGCCAAAGTGACAGACCCCAGGTCGGTGTTGCTTACGGTTCCTTCACTGGAATCTGAGATCCAGGATCGAGTTGCTTATACGAATGCTGTTGTTGTAGATAATGTTTTATAGAGGAGCACATGTTTGGTGATGCGGTGTCGACCGTGTGAATTGCAAGCATCCTAAATGTTTATTCGCGTCAGAACTGTGACTGTAGATTAAGGGTACCTTTCGTCTCTCTCCTTGCAAGTTAGATAGGTGTTACTGATTGCTTCAGAAATTGAATTAAGGGAGTATCCGCTGTGCAACCTGACAATTGAATGTGTTTGGTGCAAGGCTGCTCCAGTGGTCTCACATTTTGGGATCGGCTTACTGAAGGTTAAATCTTAGAATCTTGTTTAATGCTTTGTAAGTGGGGAATTTTGTTTGAGCGAATGTGAACGCTAGTTTACTTCACCTTCTCACTTACTGCGGAGTGTGGATGATCGGCTAGACCTCCTGTATATCGATTCTATAATCGTTATCTACATCTGTAGTGAAAGAAGATTTCCAACTAACTACATGATGCCCTAGAATTGACGTAGATATGTAAAGAAATCGATTCACTGGTAGAGACTAGATCCAAGATTTAAATTTATGGATGCGTTCAACCGAATCATTTGGCTCTATCGCTTCAGAGTGCCAAAGATTTATATCGGATGAAAGGAGATTATTTGAAGGGACCCGCAGCACTTTCATCCACTGCCCGCGTGCCAGACTCTTAGCGTGCGAAGTTGGTGACCGATGCTCTACGATAAATAAACTAGTACTCCGTAATCCATATACCAAGCTTCGAAATTAGGAATTGAACTGGGAAAGGGCCCACTTTCCATATTCATCTAAGTTATACTCAACTGTATTCAACTGTAGTGGCCCATACTTCGTTGCCTTTGTGACTTTGTAGACTTCACACGGCTTCCTAGATGCCTGGTTGATCATGCATCCTCGAACTTCCAGTTGTCAAGCACCACGAGGCAGCAGCAGCAGCAACTGCAACACTAATCTCTACAGAGAGCCAATCTTTTGAGAGCAACTGATGCAAGCTTTGGATTACTCTATGCTGTGAGCATCCCAATCGCTGCAAATGCGGTCCGGCCATCACAAATCTCCAGCCAGCGAAGGTCCAGCATGATAAATTTTTGGCACAAATGATTGAGACTGCCACAAACGACAGAACGAACGAGGTCGGAAGGAACGAAACTAAAAAGAAATGCTCGCATAATTTGTAAGCTTAATAAGGAGTAGGAGTTGGGCTTCCTGTAGCAACAGGAGGGTAAGTCATAATTGGGCAATAGTGGGGCATGGCGGGCACCTCGTTCTCACGAGAAGCCAGGTGGAAAGCATCACGAGGACCATCTCCGAATGGAACTGCTACTGTGGTGCACATGTGGCCTAGGAAGGAGCTGCATGGAAGTGTTCCAAAGATTGGAAGATTGGAAGTTTGTAACGTACTGCACGAAGAAAGAGAAGAAGGAGAAGAAGAAAGAGGAAGGAGTTGCCTACCTTACTTCTTCCGAGTAGGAGAAGAAGTAGGCGATGACGGGCCGACCAAGGTCCCAACAGCGACGTTGGAAAACGAGATTCTGACGAAGTTTGTGGGGCAGGGCTGGAATCCGACACTCTCCGTTCCCCTGAGACGTACACTTGGCGCCCACTTGGCGCCACACCCGCCTCTCACTCCCTTTCAGAGAAAACGCAAGGACTTCGTCGCGTCCGCCAAAAGCGCCTCTACTGTCATCCCCCGCAACAAATTCTCATTCGACAATCGCTATTTATCATCGCACCATTGTTGTGAGCTGGACAATCATCACCACCAGGCCACACCCATAAGGCCATAATCATCATAATATCGCAAAGAAGTCAGGGTGCGTAGCGCGTTACTTAGCGAATCCGCTAAACTGTGCGGCTCTATGTGCAGCAAGCAGGGGTTTAGTTAGTTTCTTTCTGCGAGCGAGAGTGGGCTAGGGTGTGTGGAAGGAGCAAGAATTTGTTGACAAAATTTGTTGGGTTGCGGTGGTTGGGGGACGGGCATCATGCGTTTCGTCTTGGGCGGTGGTTTTAGCGTCGTTGCCGTCGACCTGGCGTGCACAATTTCTGCTGTTATTTGAAGTTGATTGGAACGGTTGGGAGTTTTAGGGATGCGGGGGTTGAGGGCCGTGGGAGGATTTGCATGAAGAGGGGGAGGGTCTGATGGAAGCCTCTTGTTGAATGGAGCGTTTGGAGAGCTTCTTGTTCGTCGATCAGGTTCGATTTCGTCTTGATCAATTTCAGTGGCTTAGTGAAAACACGGAAGCTGACAGATTCTGATTGGGTTTTGGTTACATCTATCTGAGAGTCACGGAATCTAGGAATTGCATATCACGGATTGTCGGGGTAAGAATTCCCATCGAGGGCTACTGAAGACAATCTGTGCAGGGTTGTTTGTGCAGGTTGTGATCAACGTGAGCAAGCGAGGGCGATTAATTGATTCCATTCTCCTCATGTGAGTGTTTGCGTCGCTTAAATCCACACCACCTCTTTGTTTGTGGTCGGCATGGATCCGCATGTGATTGGCTTGTTGAAAGCTGCGCCGTTGCTGCTCGTGGGCGCGTTCACATCTTACGTCCTCTTTGGTCGTGCTGGGGAGGCGGAAGAAGTTTTCTGGGATCATTGCAAGACGACAGGTCCACTTTACAACTGGCGGTTCCGCATCCCTGCTGTGGACGATTTTGTTTGCGTGGTCGTGCAATCGTTTCGGCAAGGGTTTAGCACCCCCGAAGGAACGTGGATTACAGGCTATCTAATCAGCACCTTGATTTCGGTGTATGGATTTTTGGCCGTGGAAGGGTCGAGGGCCAAATCGGGGTGGTTTCTGTCGCTCACTCCGTTGCACGCGTTGCTCTTCAAGTTGATTGGGATCTCGGTGATCGTGCCAGCGATTTTTCTGCCGTCCTACATCCTCTACAATGCGGGTGACAGGACTCCGAGCGAAATGTGGCGCAAGAAGGTGTCCACGGTGCGAATTGGCGGCATTGCGCTCTCCCTAATTCTGTTGAAACTCAATGCCATTGCGATGTTCTTCCCGTTTTCAGAAAAGGGAAACGAGGTTTCCATTCTCCTCTTCCAAGTCGCCCCGATTGCGCTGGCCTGTCTGTGGCTGTGGCTGCCTCGCTTGTCTGCCGAAGGGGTCTCGCAAGCGCTAGGGCACCGGCGCGTCAAGGCGATGCACCTCATGCAAGCGGAAGCAGGGCTCATCTGGCATCTCATCGGCATCCTCTTCATCATCCGTGACCCTGAAATTCCTTGGAAAGTCCTGAAGCTGCTCCACTCGTGGTCCAACACCGAGTTCCAGGCCTATTTCCTCCTGGTGGATGTGTCGGTGCTCTTTCTGGGATTCACGTATGTCATTGTGCTGGAAGATGGCACCGACGTTGCTTGTTTAGTGGCGCTCGGCAGCTTCATTTTAGGCCCGGCCTCCGCCTTGTCCGCCTACTTTGCTTACCGGGAGCATAAGATCCTGCAAGCAGTCCTTGTGCAAGGAAACTCCAAAGCTTCCTAGCTATGGTCGTAGCTATCCTCCCCACGTCTTCAATCAAGCTGTAAGTTTTTGCATGCCTGGTTTTTACCACCAGTGTGGGAACTGCAACAAACCACCTTGTGCGTTGCTACTTGTTCCTCCCGGTGTTGTTTATACCTTGCTCTTCATCCCACTGGCAAGGTTAACCCTTGCACAGTAGTTTGCATCTGCAAGCATCAGATAGACAAATTCTTTGAGAAGTGAATATTACTTAGTGTTTTTTCCACCTTGGGGAAGATGATTGTTTGTCTTTCTGGGTGATGTAGAATGAGGCTCAATACTCCTTGTACAGTCTCAGAACTTGTTCATATTTTGTCGATGTGTATACTCCATTAACCTGAAAGTCAAGCTGTTGAAAGTTGTAATGAGAGTGCACACTTGAGGACGATCAGTTTCTTCATGGAAATGAAAAAGTTGAATACTTGTTGGGTTCATTTCGATTATCATTTTCTTTGGAATAATGGTTAATTTTTAGTAGTTCAGTTGTCATACAATATCACTTAATATTCAAACATAAAGTGTGTTTCCGGCGAGTTTGCTTCTGTTAATCGTCGATGCTTACTAATAAGCATTCAATGAATTTTTTTGTCATATTTCTTTTTCCTGTACGATTTATGCTTTGAACTCTTAAAAAATATATTCAACCCACATTATGTAGAGCTTGATGCACTTGAAGTATCTCCCGCTGGGTTTTTCTTAAAGATTTTTTGAAAGGATATTGTAATTCCTATTATTTCAGTGTGGCGTTTTCTTTTTGAGAGTTACCTTTGTATGTACAACACATCTTATTTGTTAAAGGATTGTATTCTCTTGCATGATCTGAACACAAAAATTGCAGCTATGTATACAACCTTCAAGTTGAGACTCTTTCTGCTGCCACCATGCTTTTTACTTGACGTTTCACATTTAATTTATAAAATCATTAACAAGGATAGATAAGGTACAATAAGAATTCCATCATGTATTCCCCATTGTACGTAAACCTTGAAAGATCTGAGGCACATTTCATGCAGAAATTGTTGAAAACTGCCACTTTTTAGGGCAGCAAGAAAAAAAATGACGAAATAAAAGTTTCTTTTTGATATTCAATGATAAAATTTGTACTAGAATACTATGGGAATGAGTAGAAAGTCTTTTAGATTGCATAAATTAAAAGATTATAACCAACATTTCTATTTTGAGTGATATATCTCTTTGTCTAATAAGTTTGGGCCTGTATAAGCAAGTTCCTTCAAATTAAGTCAACGCAAATGGCACCACTTGATGGTTATTTTTCTAAAAAAAAACTTGATTATTAAATTTGAAATTATAAAAAAAAAATTTCCAACCTTACCTAATATAGGGTCAATAAACTTTAACACCTCTTAGAGTGAGATTTTTGCATTAACCATGGTTTCTTTTACATTTGCATCATGTCTCATGTTAGTTACATATGGACCAAATTTCAAATGGAAGAAGAGTTTTGTGCATGTAACTCAAAGTTGCCCGAGCTGCTCAAAAAGTTCAGGGCAATGTAAATTTTGATCCGAACACCTGATAAAAAAAAAATTCCTACCAAAAGATATATGTTCACATCTTGTGTCAAAATTTTGTAAACATCCTACCAAATTTGACTTTGTGCAATTATGTATAGCTATCTAAGATTTCTTGTGTATTTTAAACAACCATTAGGTCTTTGGGGGATTAATATTTAAACCTATATTTATATCCTCATTTTAGAGAAGGCAACTTAAATGAAAAGGTGCTCTAAAGTATCTAAAGGGAGTATTAGTCAAAATAGGAATATAATGTGTTAGAAATTCAATTAGTTTCATGTTGAGTTTACCGTCAAATATAAGAACTTGCAAAGTTCAGTGAAAAATTTCATAACTTCCGTGCACTATGTTTGCACTATGTTTGCACTGCTTAACTCTACAAAGACAAAGTCTATGACCATTTGAGCTTAGTCAAACTTCAAGTCAAATTTGCTACCTCCCTTGTACTATATTTTCTTTAATCTATAATGACAATCTACGATTATGCAATCAAAATTCAAATCAAATCTCATACCTTTCTTATAGCTTTTACATGCATAGAAACCTGCAAATTTTGGTGTTGAGTTTCAAACCTCATACCTTTTTCATATTATGCTTGCACTATTTAACCCCTAAGTGCCCAAGACATTAGAGGAGTTTTGGGGGGGCTGGAGGGCCGTTTCGGGGCTGTTCCCGGCCCCGTTCCCCCAGCCCCGATGTCAGATTTTCTTTTTTTTTGAAAAAAAAAAAAAAAAAAAAAAATTAAATTCTTAAAATGATAAACCAAGTAAAATTTTTTATTTTTTTATTTTTTTATTTTTTCGAAAGTCGACGTGGCAGTCGCTCGGCCACGTCGACGCAGGTACAGCTGTACAGTTTCGGACAGTTTCGGTGAGTTCCCAGCCCGGGGAACTCACAGCCCTCCAAGAGGCCGAAAACTCCTCTAATGCCTTTTTTGAGCTTCTAGGAATTTTCTCTAAATTGAACAAAAGCCAACACTTTGATAAGTTATATCAATTTTTTTGAATTGTATCCATACAAATTCAAACTAGAGATGTTAGAGATCACATTGGAAAAGAAAACACAACAATATCACTTATGAATTGAAAGATTAGAATGTTTGATTATGAGGATGTTAAAATTGGAAAAGTAATTTGAAGTCTTTCAATCCTCTTTCCACATGTCAAATCTGAAAGTTGGTCACCAAAAAAATATGAAGATAAAGGAACTAACATGCATAACCCCAATCAATTTATCGCTTTTCAAAATCTACTCTACAATTCTTTTAAATGAATTTTTAATGTGATTTTGTCTATAAGATTTAGTGTATTTGAGGCTCATTTCCAAGAACCCTTGACACTACAAAAAGTCAAGATCGCAATGAAACACCCTTGCACAAAATATTGAATAGAAAAATCATGATCAGTCATTTTCAAAATCAAATTTTTGTTGCTAATAGTAGAATCTTGGAGGTGACAAAATTGGGTATGTGAACAAAGAACTTAAAATTAAAAACAAAAAAATAGTTTAGTTTTTAAATTTTTTTTAAAAGTCCCAAATTCCAAAATCCCTAAAGGGCTTCTCAATATCGAGAGGGTTTTATGTGCTGATGGAATCCTAACAAAATAATAATAATTAGAAAAAATAATAATTTAAATAATTTTTTTTTGAAAGTCCTAAATTCCAAATCTTTAAAAGGGTGATCAAGTCGCAATAAAAATTAAAAATTAAAATTTGAAGAAAAAATGGGGGAATTCGAATCCTTAGAGCCCTCCAAAAGGCCTCTTAGTGTTGATAGGGTTTTTTGATTCTCTAGGGTGATGGAGTTGCAACTCATAACAAAAAAAAGTGGGCAAGGTGTATGGACAAGGTGTGTAGAGAACATTTAGAGTGTCCCAACCTTATTTCAGGTCAATTGACATATCCTCTCAAGTTTACTACAGAATAAAGATCTAAAATTTTTAAATTATTTTATAGATCCACAATCCAAATAACACGCTAAATAAAGTAAACCGGCCCATGATAGACAAACCGTCCAATGCAGACACCTAGAAAACCATCCATTGTTGTCTTATATCAATCCATTTCAAATTTTTGCTAATAAATGAGATTATGACTTCATTAGGTTGGTTTGTGGCCAAAATCAGTAGCTTGGATGATGGTGATGAAGTTACTAGTGTGTCATAGGACACTTACACCTTTTTAGTGTAAACTTATCATAAAAAGTTATTTTTTTATTCTTTTATGTCATGGCCATGTTAGGAAATCTTATAGCTATGTTTGAAAATTTGGTGACTGCTTTAGGTGGTAAGATGACCATTATGGAAACAATTCTTGATGATCTGGGGTGGTCTAGAGACTCTTTTGGAATAATTGGGCATCACAATTCAAAAATTCAAAACAAATTTAAATTTTGTTCAAAAAATAAAATTTCAATTACTTCCTTCATTTTTCACATTTGTCTTTGTATGGAAAAAAATTTGATTTTTTTTGCTTGTGGCAATAGACTTGACATAGGTAGGTTTATCTTACCTTATAAATTTGAGTCTCACAGGCTCTCAAACTCTTAGGCTCTCAAAATATCACTTTTAATCTCAAAAGTAGGTTTTACACCCAAGCTAATAAAATGTTTATTGGAGGTGATTTTAAATAAAGGTAGTTGATGCTATTTTTTACATCATTAATTCAATCTGGTTTTGGTGAAAGCTTTTGATTTCATTAATTTCCTTTTATCTTATGATAATCTCTACGAAAGGCCACTCTCCAATAATCCACACTTTCTAACTTTTCTCTTCATTTCAATTCTCAAAAGTATCACCAAATAATGATGACTACTTCTCCCACTAAATGTGAAAAATGTTGTGAAAACAATTATGCAATGGAAACATGAAATTGAATGAAGAGATAGAATGAGAGCCACTAGTATTATAATAGAAGTTGGATATACCAAGGGTGGCTCAACATATATCCAAACAAACTTTTAGACAACATATTTTAACCATAAATTAAAAAATCTAGCCAAATTAAAATATGAAATTGCATAAAGTGAAACTACACAAGCGATGTGATGTAATACAAAGCTAAAAGGTTCTAAGTAAGCTATATGGAGTACAAAAGTTCAAGTAATGTAGCGTAATATTCAAGCAGGTGGTTGAAGTGATGGAGGTATGAAACTACACCAAGTACAACACTTCAAATAATGTAGTGTAAAATTCAAGCAATGGTAATTGAAGTAATGGATGTAAGAAATGGCTTCAAGTACTTCCCTAGATGGTCTGTCTTATCTAGTTCTTGTCCTCTTGGTCCGCCTCTACTAGCCACAAGTGGCTGGTAGACTTGTATTTTTAGTTTTTTTGACAAATGAAATTTTGTTTCATTTGTTCAAAATAATCCTCAACCAAATACGTACACCAATTCAAATAATGTGGCGTAGCATTTAAGCAAGGGTGATTGAAGTGATGGATGTAAGAAACTACACCAAATACTTCCGTAGTTGGTCTATCTTGTCTGGTCCTTGTCTTCTTGGTCCGTCTCTACTAGGCCACTTATGATTAGCAAACTTGCATTTTCATTTTTTCTAGCAAATGAAACATTGTTTCATTTGTTCAAAAACAACCTTGAACCAAGTATGTACACTAGTTTAAATAATGTGGCGTAATATTCAAGCAAAGGTCAGTGATTGAAGTGATGCAAGTATCAAATTATACCAAGTACATTGCCGGTTCAAATAATGTGATCTAACATTCAAAAAGTGTGATTTAAGTCATGGAAGTATGAAATTGCACCAATTACAACACCTCAAATAATGTGGCGTACAATTCAAGCAAGAAATGGAGGATGAAACAATTCAAATAATGTGGTTAACCATTCAAACAAGGGTGATCTAAGTGATGAAGGTATGAAACTACACCAAGTACAACAGTTCATACAATGCGGCACAACACAAGGGAGATTTAATCTCTAAAAACCTTTAAAACCAAATCGTGTTTTTTGAAGTTTTAATGAACTTGTTGCGGTTGGACTTCTAGCTTTTCCACATACTAATTAAAATTTAGATGTATATATGTTTTTTCAAATTCCAAAATATAATTTTAATTGCATGCATTTAGAATGCATTTTCTATAAACTATTGAATGCTTTTGCCTCAAAATTGAATTCTTGAAATTATTCAAAGGCTAGTGAAGAACTTGCCACTTGATATTTTTTTAAGGCACTTGAGGTCATAACACTTCAATTTCTCCTTCTGATCAAAGGCAAAAATATTCAACTTTGGCCCATAAAGTTTATTTTTAATTAATTCTTTAACCTTTTATTATTTTTTAATTTAATGCAACAATCTATTATTAGATCTTAGAACCATATTTTTTATAAATTTTTGTAACTATGAATATTTCTCAATGTTTTGTTCTTTACAAACAATAATGAAAGGTGTATACTTCTTCCACAAAATGGATTTAAGTTTTGATTTTGGGTGTAGTAGTTTTCAACCCAAGCATCTATATCATACTAAAATATGCAAATTAAAGTCTACATATTCTAATTTTTCTTGAATTTTGAAGTTGAATGGACACCTTGTTGGGTGAGGAGGGTTTGATGTGGAAAAACATTGGATTTCTAGTTGCAATTAGATACCACCAAAACTATGAAGGAATTCCATAATCATATCCTCATAGACACCATATACATGTGTATCTTGCTTTGTATTTGCATTTTGCTTGGTAGTAGTGATGAAAGAATTTGGTGAAGCTCTAATATCTCTTTATCAATATGTGATTTGAAGTGAAGGTTTGATGTGAAGGTCTTGAGAGTATAAGCACCCTACTTGGCTACTTCCAACATTCTAATTCATGCTCTTGAACGTAATCTCCATAGTACTTGTTATTATTATAGGTAGGTGGAGGATTGAAGAGAAGCAAATTTTTTGGCAAAGAGGTTGTATGGGATAGAAATAGAGTGAGGTTAGTAGTGGAGGTTGTAGAATGGAGGTTGTTTTTTGTGAATATTACTTATTTGCATTGAATTTGTAGTTTGAGGTTGTATAATTATGACTAATTGCAATTTTGGCCTCTACTTTGTATTTCCTACTCTACATTGCTTCTTTTTTGAGTTTTGATAAGACAACTTGCACTAACAATTTTTTCTTCTTGGTTGTGTAAGCTTGCAATTATAGCTTACATCATAGTGTTTTTTGGCTTATAGATTCAAGAAATGCATGGTCTTTATGTTGTGTCAATTTCCAAGTACATCATGTGTCCAATGTGATTAGATTGCAACAAACAAATTTGAAATACATTGAAGTTAAAAAACAACAACTCTAATAGTTCCTAGCCAGTGCCCCTCCCTGTAAGCATTGCTCATCACAAAGTGGCATGAGAAAACCGAAATAGGAAGTTGCTTCCTCAAGTCAACATTCTTCTGAAGACCTATTTTCTTGAATTTCCTCCTTTCCCAAGGCCCTCCCTTGTAATACCCTCCCTCCCTTCCAAAGACCTCTCCTTGTCTAAAATCCCCCCTCTTACCTATTGTCCAACCTTTTATGTGTAGAAACCTCCCTTACTCAGGGTTGTCTTGTCGGACAGGTTTCCGGGTTTCGGTGACGTATTAGACGTGTCGCGTCGCGTGTCGTATATGACATGTGTCGAATATAGGCGACAAATGCGTCGCAATTTCTTTTAGGGTTTTGAAGTTTTTTACCCCATGGTAAATGGATTTGTCCTACGTGTCTGATTGTCCGCAGTGACGTGGAAAGACAGAACCACGTCAGCTTGGGCGACTGCGGGTTAGGGCGAGTGCGGATCGGGGTAGGGCGACCGCGGGTCCAAGAACCAGGGCGACTGCGGCTTCTAGAAGTGGGGCGACTTCGGGTCTGCATGGCAACTTCGGGTCCAATGTCTATGGGCGACCGCGGGTGGGGGATGGGTTGGGCGACTTCGGGTTCCCAGTGTCTGGGCGACTGCGGGTACCCAGTGTGTGGGCAACTGCGGCTGCGTGTCTGGGGCGACTGCGGGTCCAAAGGCAACAGCGGTTGGGGGGATTCAGGCAGCAACCGCGGGTGGCCTCTGCTGTAATTGAACATGACATCTATTAAAATCTTCTTAAAACTACATGCTTAAAAAGCATTACATTGGCCGCTTATTCATAACGGCTTATACAATTTGCAATTTTGAATAATATACCTCAGGAAATGTAGAATTCAATTCCTCTCATTTGAATGAATGCACAAAATCCAATACAAGTCCACAATAATTATTATAATTATATTAATAACTTATATATATGGGTCAGGTCCGGGGTATACAAATGAAGTTGTAATTGCATTGCACTTCCTACTACTTTGTTATGGTCACCATTCCAATGCTTGTGAAAGTCTACACACTCCAAGAAAATTCAAACCTTCCTATATGTTTCTCAGCCTCACATACTTTAATATGAGGATGTACAAAAAAGTCACACATAAACTATTAATTTATTATAATCTTCATCTACAAATTTTCGATACAAAAAAACGTATGTTGAATCCTTACAATAGTACTATACTATCTCCACATCTATTCACTAGGATCAAAGTCGTCATCATTTGACACTTCATCGGCGTTGAGGTCTGTATCTTCATGCGACTCGTCCCTATTCTCGTTGTCGGTCGAGCTCTCGTTCTCGTCTTCTTCTCTTGGCACTGGTACGTTTCGTACCTCTCGTTCTACCTCTGAATTCAGATTCCGCACTTCAGTATCTACACCGGCAACGCCCTCTGTTTGCACCAGTCGTTTCGTGCGCCTCAACACGTTCGTCGTTCCATCAGTGTTGGATGTACGGTGTCGCCCTCCTCCACTTGATTGACCGACATTTTGATTGGAACATTCCGCCCCCATGCTGAACCGTTGGACAACTTGATTTGGACGTTTAGGATTTCTATGGACCACCTCGTGAACCCTCCTAATACGCTTCCTTCCTCCATTGTTGTGTCTACGCGTGCCCAATGATGATGCCCCTGGGGCTAACGTTGATGAAGGTTGAGTGGGTTGCGGAGCTGAGGCATGGACTTCCTCATCAATGGTCCGTGGTGGACCTCGATGCACCGGCGGCCTTGGCAGATGGGTTGGAATAGACCTTGTGACCGTAGCCACGCTCTGACTTGCTCCTCGATTTAAGGGTGCATTACGATTCAAATTCAGAATAGCTTGTAGAGGCACATCTGAATCGTACTCCACTGTTTCTGTTATTCGGGTGGTACGCACATTCACTACTACAGGAATTGGGCACCCCTCACGTATAACCTCATCAATGTGTACTGCCTCTTCTTCTCTTTCACTTTCCACAATAACTCGTGCAGCGCTCCGGAGATTTATTGGCATGCTTGAAGACGGATGTGCTAGTATTGGAGATCTTGCAGGCTCTTCTGGTGCAAGCACTGGATTTTGTACGCCTTCGTTGTTGTCATCAAAAGTTCTTTCCCTCGATAGCGGTGAATATGCGGTTGGAGCTTCATCCCATGCAAAGACGCGATTCCGTTCTGGTGTACGTAGGGGCTCCTCTTCACCAGAATTGTTCTCATCATTACCATCCGTAAAAGTGTGGCCGTAACGTCGTCTTGGGGGGAGGTCAACAGCAGCAGGCATCATTCCAACCCAAGGATTTTCATGCAAGCGCTCTTCTTCCTCCATACGATTATCGACAGCCCAACCAACTCTAGAAACCACGTCATCTTTGTCACCCGAAGACAATGCCTCCTCGTTCTCTTCCTCAATATCTCCATCCATTAGGTACTTATCGTAAAAAAGGGCAGGATTGTGTCCACATTTCTCACGTTCGAGCTTGCTGTTGACGTAAATATACACCAATGCCTCCGCCTTGGATGTGGCCAGGCGATTTCGCACTTTACTGTGTACAAACGAATACATGCTCCAATTCCTTTCACATGAAGATGCTGAGCATGTCAAAGATAGAATTCTCTTTGCAATTTTCGGGAGAGCATTACCACCCACATGGTTCCACCATTGATGGGGCAATAGTGTACCTTGAGTGATATCAGGAGCCTCCATCAAAGGGTCAAATGGACCTATCTTTTCTTTGAATTCCACAAGCTCACTCATTGCCTCCATGGCTGACACTCCCAATGGCTCGCTGAGTTTTCGTATGACTCGATTCAAGGCAGATTTGGCCTCGCCATTGTTTTGAATGGTTGCTATATCAAGCAAATATGGGTTCAATAGTGCACCTGCATAGTGCAAATCTGTGAGCATCAATTTCCAACAAGCGTCAAACTGCTTCTCGTACTTGTCTGCAATCGCGGGATTTAGAAAAAAAGGCTCATTCCTCAACGAGTACACATGCTCTTTCAAGCTCTGCATCACCATCAAAGCTTTGGGCATTGTCGGGATTTTCCCATCAAACACTCAAAGAGCAACGAGCACAGGCTGTACCATGTGCAGAAAATTCTCACATTTCACCCAGAACGCTTCTGAAAGAATGTTTTGTCTTGCACGCACGGCTTGTCCTTGAACTATGTATCCATTCTTCCGCTGAAACAAACTCATCTCAAAAGGCGCATACGTCTCATCCAAAATCACATTGTGCAACGCCTGCTTGCAATCCACGAGACGATCTACCATGAGGAAGTTGCAAGCAAACCGCATTAAGGCAGGGAGTCTCAACACCTTGTTCGGTGAATATTTCCGAAACAGAGCCAAAGTGAGCTCATATTTTTTGATGAACGTGCAAATTTTCCTACAGTCCTCCACCAATTCAGTCACCTTCTTTTCCTTTCCCCAGTCTTCCAAAAGTAAATCCAAAATGTATGCTGCACACCCTTGTTTATACATGTGAGGGTACATTTCTTGCAACCTTGTCATGGCCCCTGTCATTACTGCGGCATTGTCCGTACATAGTTGAACAATGTTTGCTGGTCCAACCTGGTCTATGTATTGTGCCATAATATCCGTGGTGTAGGCAATGTCCTTCCTCACCCCTGTGCTATCCACCGAGCCCAAAAAAACATCCCCAGCAGGACATACAAGCATCATATTCAACAAAAGACGAGTGTTGATATCAGACCATCCATCTGAACAAATAGTCGCTCCATACTGGTCAATAGAGTTCCTCGTCCGCTGGGAGACCATGTTCTCTACAGCTGCCTTTTTCACATCTATCATTTTCGTGCGCACTGCATTGTATGATGGCGGTTGATACACAAATCCAGCTATAGCGGTTTCCTTCACTGCATTTATAAACGTAGGATGTCGCACGATGTTAAAGGCTATGTTGGCTTCATCAAAAAAGGAAGCCCACATTTTATCTAACTTCTGTCGAAGGGCCAATTGTAATGCTTCATCCATACTTCTTTGACGGGAAATGGAAGGCACATTCCTCCTTCTCTCCACTATTGCTGGAGTAGAATCTACTGAGTCTGGATTAGGAGTCGATGGTTCATTCGTACGACTAGGGTCCCTGGACCCTTCAAAATCCACCTCCACTTCAGGCCCAACAAGGGGCCCAACAACACCATCATCTGCATTGAGTGCAATCGGCGCATCGTACATTTCTTCGTAGCTCATGAATTTTGGAACAACCCCCATACAGTTCCTAAATTTTTCCAATACGTTTGCAGGGATACGTTGACAAAGATCCTGTCTACGCGTGGCGCCAAATCCAAAGTGAGTCAATGCCCTCTTCCGTACAAATACTGTGCTCCACCCACAAAATCTGCATTTCTTTGGATACAAGGAGGCATCACCTTCAGTGCACGTTATGAGCCAAGGGTCCCACTCCTTTGTGGCCCTACGTGTATCGTTAGCAGGCGTTGTCCTCCCACCACCTCGGCTAGCCATCTTGCAGATCCGCAATGGGTCTTACAGAAAAATTACTTTATCGAAAAAACCGGACCAATCAAAAGAAGTAATGACAAAGCCACCCGCCAAGAGTGGTCCTATGAACCTCTCAAAGCTAGGTTGTTGCCCTCCGAAGAACCTAAACGTTTGTAGGAAGCCTCTTTAGAGGATTCAAGACAAGAGCTTTATCACCAGAGCAAGATGAGAGGCAATGGCTGCCCTTCAAGCTTTATAGTCCAAGAGGGGTTGTGGGTGAGGGCGACCTCGGGTACAGGCTGAGGGGGCGACCGCGGGTCCCATGAAGGGCGACTTCGGGTGCCCGCCAGGTGACTGCACGTCCTTTTCTGGGGCAACCGCGACTCCTGTAGAATGCGACTATGGTCCATGGGTAAGCATGTGTGCAATTTTTTTCTTTTTAGGGCCGCTTGTGGACGTTAGGTGTCCACTGGATGACTTCACCTATCAATGTAGGATGGAAAAAATGTTTATTGATCTAATTCATTTTTTTGGAGGCCACTTTAGTATATTTGTGATAAATAGTATTGCAACTTACTACATTATGGTGCTATTGACCTTTCTAGGGAAGAAGATGCTTAACCCCTAAAGGCCCGTTTGTCCCCTCGTGGGACAATTTGGGTCCGGGTAGGTTCCTGTGACCTCAATTTGTAGAGAATGTTTTTGGGATTTCTTGAGGTTGTGCGGTTCCGCAAGAGCTTTGTGGATATATAATTTTTATTTCAAATGGTGCCCGGGAGAAAAAGTTATGCCAAAAATAGATTTTGGCGTGCAACACAAAAAAATCACAAAAAGTCAAAATAAATTTCTTAAATATTTTTTCCAAAATCTATGTCTTTTTGTGTACATTTGAAGCTTTGATTCATTCTATTTGGACTAAAAATGAAAAAGTTATGGACAATCTTAGTTTTTCGGGCAATCTAAGCATCTTCTTGAAAAAATAACTTTTAGGATTCATTTTTTAATGGAATTTTTTTCAATTTTCAGAAAAAAATTGTTAGACAAGGTTGAATTTGCTTGCTAGAACAATCTCACCGTTCGGATTATGGTATTTCAATTTTGCCTTCGAGCTATTAACGATTTAGTTATTCCTTCAATCTTGAACCTACTTCTATTTAACAATTTTTTAATGAGTGAAAATTTAGTGTTTCTTTCTTGAATTTTTTTTCCTAGATTCTCAACTGAATTATTCAACATATAATCTTAGAAAATCAAAATCAGCAATACAAAAAATTTAAGTTAAATAGTTTCAAAGCCCATAAATCTAGTCAAGCAAGGTGCAAAAAAACTTGTTTTCTTCACTTTGAATGCAAATATCTTGCAATCTATGTGCTCAAAGTTTCTGAAATTTCTTGCATACATTCTTATACTAGTCTAGTATAAGATCCTACGGTTAGATACGCAAAAAAAAACAATTTTTATAGTTTTTTGCTCTTTGCAATAGAAGTGGCAGTTTTAAGTGTGTTTTGATGGAAAAAAGACCTCGGGGCTTTAGGGGTTAATCCACAAATCACCCTTAAAGTGAATTTTGGGCATTTCTTGTAGTTTTTTACTGCTGTGAATTTCATGAATTCAAATGGCATTTCTTGATCTTGAGTCTACCTAATGCTTGGCACGCTTGTTACATACATTTTTTATTCCAATTGGAATATTTGAAATAACGCTAATTTTTACTATTTTATAGCAATATGAACTTTGGGCCTATAAGTATGGTTTGTTATATCTCCCATTTTAGCATGGCACGTCAACTTTGGTGTACATAATGATGTTATTAATCATAATATAATTCTATGGTGAAAATGTAAGATATTTTGAGTATATTATGTATGACATATGGAATTTCTTCATTATTTCCTAAAAAATGCATAGTAATTTCAAATTCTAAAAAGAAAGACACATGCTCCACGTGTAAGGGCAAAACAAAACATAACAACATCACTTATGAGTTGGAAGATTACAATGTTTGATCATAACCATGTTCAAATTTTAAACCAATTTGATATCTTTTAATTTTTTTTTCCCGTGTTCTACTTGAAGAAGTGGCCTCTTTAAAGATGGTCCGTTTTAAATGGCATAACATGTTGAACTACAGTCAATTTATGTGTAATGAAATTGTAGTCCACAAATTTTGTAATTTAAATTCTGATGTGATTTTTCTCCAACCTCTAATGTACAAGAGCCCTATTTCCTAGAGCCTTATATCCAAGAGCCCTCAACAATAGAAAATCAAGATTTGAAATGGACAAATTTGCATTAAATCCTGAATATCAAATACATAATCCGCGGGTATATATACATGTTTACAAAAGCATATAGTCCTACAACAATTGCAACTAATCAAAATCATGCAATATCCTTCTTGTCCTTCTCTTCTCTTTTCTTTTTCTCGGATTCCAGCTCGACCATCACCTCGTTCTCTACCCTCTTCAGATATGCGATGTTACGTTGCCTGAAGCTCTTAAAGTAACCTTGCCTCCAAGCTTTTCTCCACGATTTGGATAAATCAATGTGTTGGTTCAACTGATGCACGCTTCGTTGCAAATTCTCTTCCAACGAGAGACAAGTAGCTAACTTCTTCTTCAAGTCGGCTACTTCTGCTTGCGGTGTCCCATATAGCTTATCTACATCTTGGGCATCGAATTCAGAGACACGATCAAGAGGGGCCCGATCCCCGATTTCGGTCAGGTGAATTATCCTTGACCGTCCTTCCTCCACACTTCTCTTTGCAGTAATGTATCGATCTTCTTCCATCCTACAATCTTCTATAATTTTAGAAAGTCGAGCCTTGGCTTCCTCACTGCCGCCAGCGCTAGGCCCTCCGTCTGAACCACCGGAAAATTCCCGGTAAAATGCCTCTAGGTCTGCTATCTCTCTAGCTTGCACGGCCAAACAGGTTTGCCCACTTTCAATTTTTGCTTGGAGGGTGGACACATATTCACCATCAAAAGTTTCCACAGTCTTCTTTTTGTAATTTTGACATGCTTCCTCTGTCCTTGCCAAATCTTCAAGAAGCTGATGAAGTTTCTCTTTGTAAAACTGTTTTTTGGCTTTTGTGGTATCTCGACGATAGGAACCTTCAACGTGTTCTTCCATTGCCGGTACTTCTTCCACCCAAGGCAATGCCAACAAAGGCGGCACCACCTCCTCCTCCTCTGTTTCAATCTCTCCATCCAGTCTATCAAGTGCTTCTATTTGGATGCATGCGAACACATGTTGCAATACTTCATCGTTTTCGGGATGATGAACCTGAAGTGGGGTAACATCCAATGGAATTACTTCCATTGCATCCATAGGCTAGCTGAACTCGCATGAGTTGACCACACGTATTTTTCATCCGCCACCCCTGTTTGAATCAACTTCTTCTTTCCTAGCCCGTCCCATGGATTAGCGGAGGGACCCGCCCTCGGAATGTCTTTGGCTCTTGGAATGGTGATAAGCTTCGATGCCTTGACGGTAGTCCAATCTACCGTTCGCGCCAAGACTAGCTCTGCATACACCATTTGACAAATGAACAACGGGACCTCGTTCCTGACCACTGTTCGTGTGTTGTACAAATGTCGATGCACTTTGATACAACGTTGCACAAATGCGACATCCTTGCAGTAATGTAGATTTGTAGCATTCATCTTTAGATGCAACTTGTGTCGATGAAGAGGGAATAGCTTGTCAATATGGCACCACTCCACAAACTTCTTGCAAATCACCATCGTCCAATCTCCGTTGATTTGATCCCAACCTTGAAATGCCACAGCCCCTGGATTAAGAAGGATGCGACGGTTTCTATGTTGGCTATCTCCTTTCTTCTTAATCTTTTTCGTGTTAGCGTCCATCGTGGATGATTTCAACCTTGGGAACTCCACCAAAAAAAGGATAGTTCGGTGACGCAAATTTGGTAGCAATTACAAGCTCCAAAATCCCAGAACACGAGCACGCATTCAGCCGCTCTGAGACGGATGAAAGACAGTACGCAGCGCTGGAATCAAAAGTGACGAGAATGGGAGGGGGCGACCTCTTATGTACCCAAAGTCGCGCTGGGCGAGTATGGATCCGGGCGCGTTCGCAAGAGGGGCGACCGCGGGTTCAGGTCGACCGCGGATTTAGGAGGGAAGAAATTCAAGTTTTGAATTTCATGAACTTCAAGGCCTGGGCAACCGCGGGTGAGACGACTGAGGGTCCGGGAGGGAGGGAAAATTCAAGTTTCAAATTCACATAATCCAAGTTAGGGGCGACCGCAGGTAGGGCGACCTCGGGTCCAGGAAGGAGGGAAATTCAAATTTCAAATTCCCAAAATCCAAGGTAGGGGCGACCGCGGGTGGGGCGACCTCTTGTCTAGGAAGGAGGGAAATTCAAGTTTGAAAATCATGGAATCCAAGGCAGGGGTGACCGCAGGTGAGGCGACCTCAGGTCCAGGAAGGAGGAAAATTCAAGTTTGAAATTCATGGAATCTAAGGCATGGTGACCACGGGTAGAGAGACCAAAATCTTTCACTTCCTAAATCTGATTTTGGATGCTCATAGTACACTTTGAAATGAATTTTGAGAAAAACATGTCAACTACCACAATTAAAAATTTAGTAAGGTTCTACAAGACCACTAAGATTTTTCATCACCAAAATGTGGAAGATAGGCCATGTGGGGTCTAATGGATGGAGGTTTAGTAAATCCATTCCTCATTTTATTACTTTCTCCTCCACCATTCATTTTAGTCATGTACCATTTACTTCATTTTATTCAAAATTACATATAAAGGGAAAGGCCGTTGAATTGAAAAATATTCACAATGAAAATAAAACATGGATGTCACTTCTATATATTTAGGTGACTTTTTCATAAAGAAGCAAAAGAAGTGGGATTACATAACTCTAGGCATGGCATACAAAATTAATAAACTTGGTATTAGGGTCTAGGGTCTAGGGTCTAGGGTTTGAGAAGACCTTTTACATTGCACCAAATTATAATTCACTATTGACATTGTATTACTTTGTTATTCACTTGTACATGCCTTAGGCCTTTCAATTAGGTGTTTAATGGACAATTGTCCTTTAGGGATTTATGCTATCATTTTGGAATGCAATTTCAACAAACCGAGTTTAGGGATTTATGCTATCATTTTGGAATGCAATTTCAACAAATCGACTTGTCAAAGGATTTAATTTTGTTGTTACAATTATTTTACAATTGGATTATTGTATTTTAATTTCATCTTTGAGCTATTATGATTTATATTTAATCTTGAGTCATTCTTTTGTCTTGGTCTCAAAATTGGTCGAATGTTGTGTTTAATGAGCGATTTCGGGTCTAGGTGACCGCAGGTAGGCGACCTCTTGTCTTGGGCGACCTCGGGTGGGTGTGGGTTTAGTTCATGTCTCAAAATTGGTCAAATGTTGTGTTCAAGGAGCGATTTTGGGTCTAGGCGACCGCAGGTAGGCGACCTCTTGTCTTAGGCGACCTCAGGTGGGTGTGGGTTTAGTTCATGTCTCAAAATTGGTCAAATGTTGTGTTCAAGGAGCGATTTCGGGTCTAGGCGACCGCAGGTAGGCGACCTCTTGTCTTGGGCGACCTCGGGTGGGTGTGGGTTTAGTTCATGTCTCAAAATTGGTCGAATGTTGTGTTGAAGGAGCGATTTTGGGTCTAGGCGACCTCTTAGGGCGACCTCTTGCCTTGGGCGACCTCTTATCTTGGAAGAGCTCGGGTGGGTGTGGGAGCCATTGAAAGAATGGAGGAGACTTCGGGTCTTGGGTGACCTCGGGTGGGGATAGACCCTTTCTTCCTTCCCAAATGGGGGATCATTGGAGAACTCGGATCATTGCAGAACTTGGGTAGGGAGAGTCCCTTTCTGCCCAAATGAAGGAATGTAGGAGAATTCGGGGGTGGGCGCCCGCGGGATTGGGGCGACCTCGTCTTGGTTGACCGCGGGTAGGGAACGGAAGTTCAATTTGGAAGAGATGATTAGGAACAAGTAAAGAGACTTTCTGAATATGTGACACATGGAAGAAATGCACAATCAAATACAGTAATCCTATGAACAACCTCGTTGAGCCATACAAAGAATTTTGTAGCAAGGTGGATCATAATTGGTATTTTTTAGTAAGCGTAAATAAAATTGCATTTTTCCTAATTGGTGTGTAACATACTCAATTTGTGTTTTCAACAATAAAATTGCCTTTTCTATAAATTTTTTATTTTATACTCATGGATTATATTTATAATTCAATAAAGTCATTGTTGTTGAAATATTTTAATTTGGTTGTGGACATATGTAAGAATCATTTGATTTATATCTTTCCCTCAATGAGTACTTCTTGCCGTTCTTGGAAAGTTTTACAATTCTTCATGCAAAGATTTCTATATTGGGGGGGTAGGGGCGATGTCAAAGTTTGTAAAATAGGTATTTCTTTATCATGCTAAGATTGTTATACTTGGCCCTCATAAGGTAAATAATTTTATAGATTTCAACAAGACAATACAATTATGGATTTATGTTGGCAAAATCTAGTTAATCAACATAGAGATATGTATTTCACAAAGTTTAGTCATATGGCACCTCACATTGCACCCTTTGTATGTCATATAATTTTTACTGTAGGGAGTCATTTTTTAATATGAAAGATGTGCGTATGCATATTCCGTACATATGTTTGAAATCGAATTAAAATATTGCAACGACAATATTTTTTGATACAATTTTATGTAAGTCCATGGGATTTGAATTTAATCCGGAGGATCGAAGGCCATTTTTTCCTCAAGAAGCATGAAGAATGCCATTTTTTAGCCATGAATTGTAAACTTTATAAATTTCTGGCATTTTTGGCTGTAGACTATTGTAGTAGACTAGTATAATAATGTGTAGAAGAAATTTCAAAACCCTTTACCACGTAGATTGGAAGATATCTGAATTTGAAGTGAAGAAATCATTTGTTTGGGGATCTTCATTAACTACATTTGTTTGAATCTTCTTAATTTAGTATTTTGCCACCACCAATTTTTGTTTCTAAATTTTTTATAATGAAGTCGTGGATTGAGAATTTAGGAACTAAAATTCAACTTAAAAACATTTGGTTTTCACTTTTCGAAAGTAATTGTTACATACAAGTAGGGTCAAGATGGAAGGCAAAACTAAAATTTGAAGAGTTCTAAGTTGGAAATGGAAAACAATAATCGCAAGATTGTTCTAGCAAGATTCATGAACTATGTCTATGTATTTTTTAGTATAAATTGTGATCTTTGCATTCAAACATGAATTTAATTAGTTTCTTTTTCAAGAATGGTGGAAGTTCACCAAAATAGAAAGATTGTCCATAACTTCTTGAGTACTAATTCAAAACAACGAGACGGGGAGAAAACCCGCGGTCGTCCAAGACCCGCGGTCGGCCAGGTTCCGCGGTTGCCTGCACCCGCGGTCGCCCAAGTTCCGCGGTCGCCCAATGTTCCGCGGTCGCCCAAGTTCCGCGGTCGCCCTTTCCTGGAACCCGCAGTTGCCCCAGGGCGACTGCGAGTACTTAAGAAGTCGCCCCAACCCGCATTCTCCACTCCCGGCCTTGCGCACTGCCTTTCATCCGCCTCGAAGTGGCTGAATGCGTGCTCGTGGGCCAAGGGGTGTGAGTTGGTAGGGGGGGGGAGTTTTTGCTTCTCTCAACTACGAACTTGAAGAAAGCAACGTGAGTATTTTTTCCGACCACAATGGCTAATCCACAGAAAAGCAGCAGCTCAACACGGAAATCCATTTTTGATTTAGATGATGCGGCATTGCTTGCTCTGCAGATACCTGTTAGTGAGGCAACAGGGAGTGAAGGGCAAACGAAGAAGAAGAAAAAAATCATAACGGCACATGACAAAGATTCAACCTATCCTCCTTCCAATTATGCAAACTATGCATTTGAGGGTTGCCTGTCCTGGTATGCGGGAAAAACTACACAATTCTTGGAGGCCAATTACCTAAGGGACCCATCCCACGGCATCTTCAAATTGACTGCTGATTTGGAGGCAAGAATTTTAAGCAAGTGTAGAGCATCGCAAGATTTTGGAGACGTGGAGGAGACGTACTTTTTCCAATACGAATTGTGGATTGAGAACACTGTAAAGACATGCATATTCAACGCCAAGGAAATAATGCTACAGATGCGACCGGAAGTGTCGGGATTTGCAGGAGATGATGAAGCCAAGGAATTCCGTGAAAAGATGGCGTGGTGGCATGAAGTTGTGAAGAAACTTTCGAAGAATCATGTGAGGGGTATGAAATGGAAAACGGACGCATTGAAGGCGGGTTTTGCACGAGAGGCTGGCTCCACTGTCACATGGATCTCTCCTCAGGCAAAAGTAATTGCCCTCACTGGATTTGACCATCAAGGTGGGTATGGAATGGTGCGCAAGGTGCGCATTGATGGGATGCAAACAATCCCGCCATACGTTGCTTTTGCTGGGAAAGTGCCAAAGTCAAAGAACATGCGTAAAGCGAGGGAGCAACGATCCGTAGAGGCCTTGGCATGGCCCATAAACCATCCTGGCATTATTAAGTTTTTTGGTATTCACGCCAAAACTATGGAAGCGTACACACTGTGGTGGAATGGCGGTACATGGCTTGAAATGCGAAGATTGGATGAGAAGGTGTCAGAGAGCGTTGACTGGCATGAAATGAAGCGGGTGTGGAAACTTACAGAGGACAATCAAAAAAACATCTTAGCTTGTTCCGAAGGCACAAGGCAAAGTTGGCGTGGGCTTTAGTGTATGTGACACATCTCATGCACGAGTCTTTGGTGCTATACAATGACCTAAACCCTCAAAACATACTGCTGCATTTCCCCAATTATTTGGATGAAGTAATCAACATCGGGATTTGTGATTTCGGAATTTCAAGTCGTTTTGATGAAGGAGCTCCTTCACATTATGGATATAATTCTGAGGAGAAGAAACAGCAATCCTTACGAAGCCGTTGGTGGGTGGCTCCGGAGTTGTTTTATACGTTTGGGCCACGAAATTCCAGTACGAGCCTAGAGATTATGCAATCACAATATAAATATACAGTGCAATCAGACTTGTATTCTATTGGAAAGTTGACCGAATGGATGAATCTTCTTAATATGGTCGAATACGATACGGACTTATTCAAGAGGCGCGAGGGATCCATGTACTTTGCCATCAAGTTGGGTGAACTCACTAACCCTGATCCAAAGAAGAGACCGACATGTACTGAGGTTACAAAGTTGCTTATGGATAAACCGTGGTACATGAAGCCCCCGGAAGTAGTTTTCCGTGACTCAATTTTGTAGTAGGACTATAGGAACTGATGTTATCAAGTCGGCTTCAAATTGTTGGCCACATTGTGCGCCTTTCATTTTGTAATAGCAATGTCAATATACAAAAAGTTTTTATACTATGCGTAATGTCTTCCAAAAAAACAAGTATGTTGAATGCAGACCACCCCGTTCCATTACTTCCATATATTGAATGTTGAATTTAGATTTTGGTGTTCAAACTTCATAGAATTGTTGGTTCAGATGTACTTGACCACGTTTGCTTCCAAACTATTGTGCCATAGAGTTTAGGAAACAGAAACTAAATTTGAGGCTCAAAAGATTTTCATCCAAAAGATGCCTTCTCGTAATGTCTTTTATAAATAATCGGACTTTACCCTATGACCCCTAAAGTTTCGGAAGTTCCCTTCGGGCCTTGGGGGACTCTTGAAAGTTTGGGCAAGCTTCTATGGGCTCAATTTTTGGTGAAATTTTTTGAAATTGTCTCATAAGATAGAGCAACTTATTATCTCTATGGAAATATAATTTTTACTTCAATCGGTGCCCGGGAGCAAAAGTTATGCTATAATAACCTTAAATCGGGCAAGACTGAGTAGCCCACAAAAATCTACAAAAAGTTGAAATCATTTTTTTTTTCTTATACATTATATATTTGTCTAAATGGGAATCTTTGATTCATTCCATTTAGATTACTGATGTGAAAGTTCTGGAGCTTCTTTTTTTTTCCAGACAATGAAAGCATTTTCTTGAAAAAAAAAATTTCTTTGACCTTGAATGCTAATAACCTTCAAATCTTTAATCCGTAAGGTCAAAAATCACAAAATTTTTACCACATGATGTGAAATAAGTGTAGTAGAAGATCCTACGTTTGGATTCTAAAAAGAGATATTTTTCCTACTTCCTTAAGTGAATGCAATAGAAATGGCAGTTTCGAGCAAATTTTGATGGAAAAAAGTTGTTGAGACTTTAAGGTTAAACAAGGGGCCACTGCGGTCGCCCTGGACACGCGGTCGCCTGGTACCCGCAGTCGCCCTCCCCTGCCTTCGGACCCGCAATCGCCCTCCGTACGCACCCCAGGCGACATCGGGTATATAAGAGGTCGCCCATCACTCGCGTTCTCCACTCCTGGCTTTGTGCATTGTCTCTCATCCGCCTTGAAGTGGCTGAGTGCTTGCTCGTGAGCTAGGGGTCGGAGTTTTGGAGGGCGTATTTTGATCATTTTGGCATCAGGGGAAGGAATATTCCTATGTATTGCAATGGAAGAAGAGGCCCAACCTTCGCTGCTTGCTGTACCGAGATTAGAAGCTGGGAAAGAGTCCAAGGCGCTTCGAGGCAAGGATCGAAAAAAGAAAGGAAAAATCTACAAGAAGCGCAAGGCCATCTTGATCCATCCGAAGATTAAGGCTTTCAAGGGTTGGAGAGATGAACCCGCGCCTTGGACTTATAAGATGGTTCAGAAATATGTGGACTGGTGCCACATCGACAAGTTATTTCCGTTGTATCGTCACAAGTTCCACTTGAAGTCGAACAAGGTAAATCTTGCATATTGCAAGAACAAAGCCTTCCAAGAAAGATGCTGCGAGGTGTGGAAGGAACTCTATAAAGGCCTACAAACGTATCGAAACGACAATTTTTCTTTTTTTCTTGCAAGAATGGTGTATGTTGAAGTTGTATTGAAGAAGGAGGTGGATTGGTCAAGCATTAAGGATCTTCCGATCGGGACCCATCCAGGAGAATCAAGTATTCCTTAGGCAGATGTAGCGCCGGATGTGAAGGAATCGGTGACATCGGCAAAGCCTGGGAAGTTTTTCATTTCTGATGAAAATGTAGTGTGGTCGGCGACTTCTAGCGAAGATGAACACACCCATGAATACGATGGATATTCTTTCCACAGTGACGATGACGACCTTCTCATGGAAGTCATGAACAAGGCTTTGGGTTTGGAAATGAATAGGAAGGGAAAAATGAAGGTTGACGAGCCCATCACAGTATCCCACGTTGATGTGCAAGGCATGGAAGATGCAGGGCCTATGGAAGTGGAACATGTTGTTCTAGAGCGGAACCGCAGCGTTGATGGAAGCGATTCGGAAGACGACATAGAGTTGTTGAGTATCAAGGCAGCAAGTGTAAGATCTGCTTTGCGTGAGAAGATGTACGAACTCCGTCAATTAAATGAGAATGAACTCTCAGTACAAGTGGGTCCCGTTGTCATAGATGATTTGAAGAAGCAGTTGGAGGGAGTAACGAAAAGCATCCAAGAAAACGACAAGTACTTGAAGGATTTGAAAAAAAATTGCAATTTTTATTTCAGGCAGCGTGAAAGTGGAAGGGTGCACTACATGGACGAGTATGTGGTATGGCAATCAAAGCGCGATCTCCTGGAACGTGAACGCTGGATTTACGAGAATGAAAGGCGAGACCTGGATGTAGCAATAAAGAAAAAAGAAAAAGAATATTGCATCGCCGCTATTGAACATGAGCCAAGTACCAGTGCTGAAGAAGTGGCAAGGCTTCGTTCATCGGTGAAGCTACACTGTCTCCATGAATGCAATGGCGGTACAAGAATCGCTACGCCATTTGGAATCTGAATTTCGTTTTCACAAAGAATGGCGGAAGTTTCAGATGAGTACCATAGGAAAAACAGAGGCAGAGGTGGACGCAATGGGGCCGGGTCCCATTGAAAGCGACTTTTTTTTTAGCACTTAGTGGTACTCATAGGAGCAGAGTGGGAATTTTACATTTTGCCCACCCTTATTTGGGATGTTAGACTATCAGTTACCTTGAGTAAATAAATAAATATAATATTTTTTCATTCAAAAGTGTTTATATTTCTTTTTTATGGCGTGTGTATGAAATCTTCTTAATTGGCATGTTGCCCCATATGGGGTTGAAGACATTTTATGAGAAGTGTAGAGCTCTAAATTTCAAAGGATCTATGAAACTTGAGTTGTAATGTTTGTGTTAAAAAAGAATTTTGATAACAAAATGAAGATAACTTTTATAGATATGAATTGTAATCCTTGAAGGACTATGGAGTTTAGTTTGGTATTTCTGATAATTCTTTCATACTCCATTGATACAATAATTTGAAATTTTGGCATGAATATTATAGGAATGATGGCACCGCACCCCCCATAATGTAGTTGTGAAAGCTTGTTTCATGTCTCCAAAAATATTGTAGACGTTAGAGCAGATTTTCAAAGATTTGCTGTGAAATTGGAGAGCGAATAAAAAAATTACCAAAAAAAATTAATTATTTTTTTTAGATTGTTTACATTAATAGCTTGGTACGGATTACCGAAAATTTGAACTGCGGAATTCCAAATGACACCGATGAAAGTTAAAATAAGGAGTTTTATTTTGCGGACCTTGAAGGAAGGAAAAGCTTATGAATTGGTCTAACTTGTCTTTTGCTCTTTTATTTGAAAATTTCCAAATTAAAAAATAAAGAATGATAACCCATAAAAGAACGTTTAGTCTCTTGATGGATAAAAAGGATTCTGTGCAAAACTCCAAATACATGTGCCTTTAATTTTGTAAATATATCTTAGAACTTTCTTGAAGAATATCTGAACATATCATCTTCTTAGGAATATATATTTTTAATTTGAATAAGTCCTAAAGAAGTAAGACTTATGCCAAAGAGTTTAAAAACCAATGAGACTAGACACTAATAGAGTAATAGATATAATTGACCTAAATTTTCTTTCTTGTTTCAAATAGATTTTCTCATACATTATATTCTTTGCTACATGAAAAGTTTTGATTAATTCTATTTTGATATTAAATGATGTGAAAGATATGGAGGATCTTGGTTTTTGGACAATCATTTTTTTGCTTGCTACCTTAGGAATTAGTGAGTTTTAATTCTATCTTGCTAATGTAAGTATTAAAAAAAATTTCAAGCTCGTATGGACTTCAACTTAAAAATAATTTTGAGCATTAAAAAAAAATTGCACAAATTAATTTCATTTTCCTACACGTTGCTCTAAATTCAATTCTTTATTATTTGGATTCAAACCTTATAACTTAGTATTGCTAGAAAACTTAAGTTAACCGCTGAAGTCCGAAGGCCTTATTTTCAAAAAGACCACTCAAAAGTACCACTTCTATTGCAAGGTGGCGAAGGTGTTGACAACTTTAATTTTTTGTTCCGGCATATCTAAGTAATCATACCGTAGGATCTTTTACTAGACTAGTATATAAATGTGTAGAAGAAATTGAAAAATGTTTTACCATGTTCATTGTAAGATATTTATATTTAAAGTGAAGTAAGCGATTTCTTTTATACCTTGCTTGAATATATTTTTTGGCTTTGAATCATCTTAACCCCTAAAGTCCCAAAGCTATTTTCTGGCCCTAAACCACTGAAAACTGTCATTTCTGCTGCGTTCATCCAAGAAACCAAAAAAAAATTTAAAAAAAAAAATTTAACCGTAGGATCTTGTATTTCATTTGTCTAAGATCATGTGATAAAAATTTCATCAAATTTGACCGTACGGATTGGAAGATATCATCATTTTGTAGTTGGAAAGTAGTGTTTTTGAATGCTTTTTTTCCAATTTCAGCTGACTTAGGTCGCCATTTGGAACAAAAATTTACTCTATGGACTCCAAGTTTAAAATTTTTGTATTGAAGAATTGTGTTGAGAACTTATGAAAAAAATTTCAAAAAATAAACACTCGATTTTCATTCTTTAAAAAATTGTTAAGTAGATGTAGGTCCAAGATTGAATAAAAAACTAAATCATTAATAGCTCCAAGGTTGTATTGAAACAGAATAATTCCAACGGTGAGATTGTTCTAACAAGAAAGAACAACCTTATCTAATGTTGTTTTTTTCAAAATTCTAAAAATTGCATTCAATAATGAATCCTAAAAGTTATTTTTCCAAGAAAATGCTTAGATTGCCAAAAAAATAGGATTGTCCATAACTAATTCAATACTTGTCCAAATAGAATGAATCAAAGCTTCACACGTATATAGAAATTTAATATTTTAGGAAAAAAAAAATTTTAATTTTTTTTTGACTTCCTGTGATTTTTTTGGTGCTGCCCGACGAGTTTGGTTTGGGGCTTTTGTGGTATAATTTTTGCTCCCGGGCACCAATTGAAATAAAAATTATATTCCCACGAAGATAATCAATTTTTCTTTCTTCAAAAAAAGTTTCAAAAAATCAGAACAAAAATTCAGCCTGTACGTTCCTACCCAAAATCCATTTGTCCCCCAAGGGGACAATGGGACTTTAGGGATTAACTTAGAATTTGGGCAATACTGATTTTGAATCTGCTATTTTTTTATGTTGAAGAATTGAATTCAGAGTTTAGTAAATTAAAAAAAAAAACACACTTCATTTTCACTTGTTAAGAAGCTGTTAAGAAGAAGTAAGTTCAAGATTGAAGGAAGAACTAACGTGTTAAAAGCTCTAAGATGGAATTGAAATATAATAATTTCATTGGTGAGATTGTTCTAGCAAGAGATCTGTGGTTCAATTTTTTTATATGTATTGTGAACCCGTTTTCCTACTTATTCATTGAATTGCAGAACTTACAAGACGTACGTTTTTTTTTCTAGAAATGTTGGACAACATTACTTCACCATCAATACAAGGTAGAGAAGTGTACAATTTCAATTTTAGGCACATTGAACTGGCAATTGGCCAGAATGATGAATCACAAATTTTTTAACAATGTACTTGAATAAGTGAAGCAGAAAATAGTTTGGGTTGCATCAGTTTAGAATTAAATATTGATGAAGATTTCCAAATTTTGTATGGATGGCCTCATTTTTAAACAAGAAAGGCAAGGTAGTATATATTGAAAACCAAAGCAATATAAAATTGCAGTACATAAGTATAAATTATAAAACGAAGCCACAGAAGTGGAATCGAAAAAGAAAAACAAAACTACTAAACACTGCTCGCCATTGTTAGTGTAGATATAGTATGATCATATGCTAGGGGCCTTACAACACGTATACTATTACGCAAAAAGATGTTCACGTAAACAAAGAACAAAAATGTTTAGATGATAACATCTGTGTCGTTTTGAGAACCACTTCCTTCGCCACGTTCGTAGGTGGATGACTCCCCAACACCAAGCTTACGCTTGGCACAAGTTCGTGAAGCTGGTCTGTCCGCCTTCAAAATGGATTCCAGGACGTTGGAATTCTTTAGAGCTTCGAGGGTCTTTGTGGTCTTTGGAGAGTGTTCTTCCAACAGATAGTCGAGGGCTTGAGTTTGGTAATAAGGCCCGTATACAGAGTCTAAGTAAGGCATGCTGTCCAATTCATCCATAGAGGCCGTTGCATCTTGATTGGCCACCCTCAGTCCTTGAAAATTCCAACGGTGTCGTTGTGGATGAGGACCCCAATTGAAGGTTCCGGAGGTCTTATTGAAATATCCACCAAGGCACTGGTAGAAGAATGCCCTCCTCCCTTCTCCTTGTGGCCCTTTTCCCATCAACTTGACTCCAACTCTGGCAATTTCTTCCGGATCTATTTCCCAATTCAATTGGGAACTAGCAACTCCCTTTTCCAAATCATGGTTTCCTTGTCTCCAGCTCCAGAGCAAGTCTCGTCCCCACATTCTGGTGTCTTCTGTGGTATCACTGTTGTGTTCCCAAGAAGGAGGCATGTAAGTCGTCAAGTTGAACATGGTGTACAAACGATCATGGAATGGTGCTGAATACAAAACGCAACGACGTTTAATCAAACAGTGCGTGATGAGACACTGAGGATGGTACACATGTGTATATGATCCAAGTGCCCAGCCACCTTCGGGACCAAATTGCTCTAGACATATGGGACATTTGGTGTGGTCCAAAACAAAGGGTGCAGGATGTGGCCACAGTAGCTTTTTTTCCTACACTTCGATATGGCTGGACATTTGTTTTTTGTGGTCCCAACCATTTTCTGTCCAATCAGTGTCGGTCTTTTCCGCCAAGTCCATGTTAGTGGGGAACATGTCTTCCATCAATGCCCATGACGTGAGACCGCACTCTCGTTTAGGCTCTTGTGCAACGAAGTTTCGTGAAATTTTCTCCAATTCCTTTGTAACTTGTTGTGCTCTGTCCACTGAGAGGATGCACGCGACCTTCCAATGATAGTATGTGGCCCCCAACTGTGACAACCGATCTCGAAGCATTCTATTTTCTTTTTTGAGGTCCAATCTCGACTGCAACTGTACGGAATGAGGAATCACAGGAAACGAGAGTGAATCTTGGGTCTCCTAGAGATCATTTGTGGTAGTATCTTCTAGAATTGCCGTAAGAAGCGCATTTGGAGTCATTGAAGAATGCTTGGCACACTTGGCAACAGGAGAATGGTGAAGCAAATCATCGGTGAGGTTGCCTACAACCTTGTCCAAATGATGTGAATCCGGCTCAAGAAAGGCGTCATCCATGTCCGACAAAGTAAAAGTGTCTTGTACTTTGTCTCTGAGGCGTTGCAGTTCTATAGATTGTTGAGAGAGGAGACGATTTTTGTGTGCACACTGAGATTGCAACTTCCTGACATTGCTTTGCAGCAAAGCAATGTTAATGTCCTTAGTCTTTAGGAGGTCGAGAGCCTTAGCTAGAGTCATAGCGTTGTCAGTTCGAGTCACTCTAGATTGAGGGATGGAAGCACGGACAACTGCTCCCATGGGCATGTCATCGCTTGGACCAAATTCAAAGACGTTGTTGGCATCTTGTGCTGGCAACGGTGGATGCGGACCTGCTGCTGAAGTTGATCCTGGCCCAATTCGCGTGGTTGAACGTCGCACCTTCGGGAGGTTTTTCACTCTTTGACCTTGTGACGCTGAACGGTCCTTGTCATTTTCAATTTGAACTTCGGCGGGGCCCACAGTGTCTTCTTTGTCTTGTCCTATCTTTGGCTTCCGCGTACCGTCAGAATCAGGATCTTCTTTGGAATCATCACTGTGAACTTCAGTAGCTATTCTGTTTCTAGGAGCACTTTGAATAGGCCCAAGTCCCCCGTCTGGAAAAGCCATAACACCTCTTGGTATTGATCCGCTTGTTGGATGTGCCACGTATGTAGTTTCCTTGACTGTGCTCCAATCGACCTCCTTTTGTAGGGCCACCTCAACGTATGCTCCTCTAGCGATGAAGAGAGGTACTTCATTCCTGTCTACGTTGGGTTTTTTATAAATAGCCTGCCACAATTCTATACACCTTTGAGTGAAGTCTGCATTTTCACAATGCTTCAAATTTGCCTTGTTAGTGTGACGGTTGTGATAATGGCGCCACGCCGGAAACATCTTGCTGATGTGACACCATTCGATGTAGTCTTCACAGGTCTGCATTGTCCATGGCTCTGGCTCTTCATTCCACCCTTTAAAAGCAATGTGATTTTCACTATTCAATACATGTAACCGCTTCTTATGAATGGTGCCCTTGCGCTTCCGAGTCCTGTCTTTGGCAACCTTGCTAAGGCAACCAGGAGTGCACGTTGTCTGAGGGAGAGGAAGTGACCCCTCACTGTTGCCTCCGATAGCCATGGAATCTCTGTACGTCGAGAACTTGCGATAACACAAGCTGGGATGAATGAAAAGTAAGAAGTAAACATTCAACACAGGGATCAAGCATGCAGCCAATAAAGGATACAAGACAGAGAGCCAAAGTGAAGAATGAAGGTGAAGAAGACGGTACGGGCGCATGGATATATAGGTGGGCGAGCACGGGTACGCTTCTTTGAGCATGTGTTCTGGGCGACTTCGGGTCCAGCTTGGGAGACCGCGGGTCCAAGAGGGGGCGACTTCGGGTCCAACATGGGCGACCGCGGGTCCAGGAGGGGCGACTTCAGGTCAAAGAGGGCAACTTCGGGTCCAAGAGGAGGCGACCGCGGGTCCGAGTGTTCGCCTCAGCCGCGGTCTTCCTTACCCGCATTCTCTCATACCCGTGTTTTCCTACCCGAGGTCGCCTACACCTGCGTTCTCCTATCCGCGGTCGCCTTTACATGAAGTCGCCCTACCTGAGGTCGCCCTAACACGAAGTTGCCCCCCGAAGTCGCCCGTCCACGTCACACCCGCATGCGCCCCTAAAATGTGCCACGCGGACGCCACATGGCATCCACGTAGCTTAGGTAAAAGGGGGGTAATTTTTTGAAAAGTCAAAGGTAAATTTGACTTTATGTGACGTTGCGGAGGGTCTACTGGATGTCACGTGACGTCTGTCTGTCGCCAAGTTGCCAGGTCGCGCAGAACAACCCTGCCCTTACTTGTCAGAAATCCCCTTCATTCTGGAAAAATTCCTGTCAATTGCAAGACTCTTTAGAGACACTGACAACTAATGAAGACACAATTTTTCACAAGAAAAAGCATAACATTCAATAGCCTTCAGAGCAATTGCCTTTGCCTCTCTGGAATCTTCATCAATGAAATTTATCCTTATTATCTAGTATCCAAGAATCCTTAATGATCCAAAACATTAAGTTACATGGCCTAAATGAACCTCCAATGTGGAACATATAACTTTTGTTTCTTAACTAAATTTAGTTTATTTAATTGTCAGTGATATTAAATGATGTCTATTTAGTTGACAAACTTTCTTCATTCTGGCAGCCAATGCAATCACCCCCAATTGAAGGCCATTTAATGTAATTTATCATTAAAATATCCTTGCTACTATTTGTTGCACTGTTGCAATCCACTTCATCCCTAGTTACCTTTTTGACAAATTTATTGCGTGTCTTTGTAGTTACTAATGGTAGTGTAGAGTATTCCACACCATTCCGTCCGGGGGAAGACAACCCACAAGGTTGCTACTTAATGTTATGAATACCTCGGCTGCTACTACACTAAATTTAGTTGATTTAACTTAGTTGTTAGTAATATTCTAATGTCTAAGTTAGTTGACAACTAAAACTTTCGTTTGCCACCGGCCCAATCACCACCAACTAAGGCCATTTTGAGATAACATAACTTATCAATTAATATTCTTAACTATTATTCATTTTGTTTGATAGAAACCCACCTCGTCCTTGCTTATCTTTCTAGCAAAGTTGCCGGGTGGCATTCTAGTTACTGATGCTGGTATGGAATATTCTACATCATTCCATCAGAGGGAAGGCAGCCCACAACCCACAACCCACAAGGCTGCTACTAAATGTTACGAGGTTTTTTCTTCTTCATCCACTAAATGAACTTTGTTTGCTCCGTGTTGTCTAAGTTGCATATATTATTTGGAGCATTATCACTTCCGTCACATTGACATCCAATCAGAGGGGTTTTTTCACACAAAGATATTAATTCATGTATGCACCTTGTGCCTAAATTTCATAAACATCCATCTAATATTGATTTTGTATATAGACACTTACCTAGATTTTTATTTGTCATTCGATGGACAATTGTGCTTAACCCATGAGTGCCCCGAGGATAGGATCTTGTTTCTTGAAATTTAAAGATTTCCTTATCTGACTATTATAATATTTTCAATAGTACGGTCAAAGGTCGTGTCCTTTTCCTTGGAGCTTCAGGCTTGTCTCCACTACCCATTAGTGGAGTCAATTTATGTGGATCTCTTGTAAGATAATAGTTTAATTGAAATGAGTTTATAAAAGTTTGGATTTTAGTAAACATGCACTGGATACTCAAGGATTAAAGAGTTAAGAGGATAAGCTTCCTTTTTCTATAAAAGTCAATTAGTAAGAGCTTTAGATTTGAAATTTAGAATAACATCAAAAATATATATTAACTTCTTGAAAATCTATTATAAATTTGAATTGGAGCTTTGATGAGGTTGTGGTATTCATTTAATTGTCAATTGGCCTGTGTGGTATACATTTAATTATATGCCTTTTATATGGTCATACAATATTATATATGACTTATACAAGTCTTTTATATAGTGTATAGAAGTATATATCTATTTTGACTTGTGTATATTGTATAAATTAAGTAAGACCATACTTTGGTTTTGTAGTATTGAATGTATATTGGATACACTTTAACCTACATGAATACTAATGCATGGACAATGGTGCATACTTTATGCAAAGCATGATACACATATATAGGTGTCTATGAGGATATGATTATGGAATTCCTTCATAGTTTTGGTGGTATCTAATTGCAACTAGAAATCCAATGTTTTTCCACATCAAACCCTCCTCACCCAACAAGGTGTCCATTCAACTTCAAAATTCAAGAAAAATTAGAATATGTAGACTTTAATTTGCATATTTTAGTATGATATAGATGCTTGGGTTGAAAACTACTACACCCAAAATCAAAACTTAAATCCATTTTGTGGAAGAAGTATACACCTTTCATTATTGTTTGTAAAGAACAAAACATTGAGAAATATTCATAGTTACAAAAATTTATAAAAAATATGGTTCTAAGATCTAACAATAGATTGTTGCATTAAATTAAAAAATAATAAAAGGTTAAAGAATTAATTAAAAATAAACTTTATGGGCCAAAGTTGAATATTTTTGCCTTTGATCAGAAGGAGAAATTGAAGTGTTATGACCTCAAGTGCCTTAAAAAATTATCAAGTGGCAAGTTCTTCACTAGCCTTTGAATAATTTCAAGAATTCAATTTTGAGGCAAAAGCATTCAATAGTTTATAGAAAATGCATTCTAAATGCATGCAATTAAAATTATATTTTGGAATTTGAAAAAACATATATACATCTAAATTTTAATTAGTATGTGGAAAAGCTAGAAGTCCAACCGCAACAAGTTCATTAAAACTTCAAAAAATACGATCTTGGTTTTAAAGGTTTTTAGAGATTAAACCAAAAACCACAATTTGATTGAAAGGTTTTTAGGAACTAAATGACTTGTGCTTGAATGTTACACCACATTATTTGACTTGGCATTGTACTTGGTGCAGTTTTATACTTGCATCACTTCAATCATTTATCATTGGCCTTGGCTTAAATGTTACGTTACATTATTTGAGCTAACAATGTGCTTGATGTGGTTTTATACCTCCATCACTTCAATCACCGGCCTTTGCTTGAATGTTAAGTCACATTATTTGAATTGGCAATGTACTTGGTACAATTTTATATTTGCATCACTTCTATCACCGGTCTTTGCTTGAATGTTACGTCACATTGTTTGAACTAACAATGTACTTGTTAAAGTTTCATACCTGCATCACTTCAATAACTGGCCCTTGCTTGAATGTTATGCCACATTATTTGAACTCACAACGTACTTGGTACAATTTTATAATTGCATCACTTCAATCATTGGCCTTTGCTTGAATGTTACGCCACATTATTTGAATTGGCAGTGTACTTGGTGCAGTTTCATACTTATATCACTTCAATCACTAGCCTTTGCTTGAATGTTTTGTCACATTATTTGAGTTGGTAGTGTGCTTGGTGCAATTTCATACCTCCATCACTTCAATCACCGGCCCTTGCTTGAATGTTAAGTCACATTAGTTAAAGTGGCAATGTATTTGGTGGGGTTTGATACCTCCATCACTTCAATCACCCTTGCTTCAATGCTATGCCACATTATTTGAAGTGATGTATGTATTTTATGTAGTTTCATACCTCCATCACTTCTATCATCCTTGTTTGAATGATATACCATATTATTTGAATTGTTTTACTTTATATACTTTCATATCTCCATGACTATTTACATTACATTGCTTTATAGTTGCACTCCATGCAATTTCATATCTTGGTTTGTTTGACTACATTTTTCAAAATATAGTTGAAACATGTTGTTCTAAAAGTTTATTTGGATATATGTTATCTCACCCTTGGTATATTCAACTTCTATTATAGTACTAGTAGCTCTCATTTTTTATTCTTCATTCAATTTCATGTTTCCATTGCACAATCATTTTCACAACATTTTTCACATTTTGTGAGCACAAACAATCATCATCATTTGGTGTGGCTTTTGAGAGTTGAAATGA